>JAPZDV010021019.1:0-24951 GCA_029814665.1 Acanthurus lineatus | reverse complement strand
TGCGTAAATTGTTGGATAGAGAGTTCCAATCTGATGGGGCTTTAAATTTGAAAGCACGTCTGCCAAATTCTTTATTAGTTTTAGGAACAAAGAAAAAGAGTTGCTGAGTGTGTCTGAGAGGGTACGGTGATGTGAATGGGATTAAGTATTGTTTTAAATAAGGCGGACAGTTGAAGTGAATGCATTTGAAAGTAAATAGGAGCCAATGGTAATGTCTTCTTCTATTGAGAGGTAACCAGTTCAAAGATTCATACATGGAGCAGTGATGAGTTCGATATGGGCATCTTAAAATAAATCTGCATAGACTATTTTAAATGACATTGAGAGGTTGGAGATGTGTTTCAAAGGTGTTCTGATAAACAATGTCAGCATAGTCCAGAATAGGTAGTAATAAGTGAGTGAGTGAGTTTTTTTCTGATCTGAAGGGTAAAACAGTTTATGGAACGGTATGGCTAGGTTACGACTTAATTTGTTTGTAATGGAATCAATGTGACATTCAAAAGAAAGCAGAGGGTCAATCCAGAGGTCAAGATATTTAAATAAGGTGACTTGTGTAAGTGGTGAGCCATCAGTAAAAGAAATGGTCAGATCTAAGGCGTCACCAAGACCTGGTCTGGTGCCAGAAAACATACAACATGATTTCTTTTTATTCAGAATTAGTTTGTTTGATGAAAACCACCTTTTAACTGAGGCAAACTCACGTTGCAAAGTATTTTCAATGAAAGATTTATTGGCACCAGATGAATATATTACGGCGTCATCAGCATATAAGTGTGCCTGACAGTTGGAACATATTTTTGGGAGATCGTTAATGAAGATGGAAAAGAGAAGTGGTCCTTAAGATGAGCCTTGTGGTACTCCCTTCATGATAATTGCGTAATCAGAATTATTGACATTAAAACGTACACACTGTCGTCTATTATGAAGATATGAGTTGAACCAGAGTAAGCTATTTTGAGAGACACCAAGTAAATGGAGTTTATCAAGTAGTAAATAGTGGTCAACAATGTCAAATGCCTTAGTTAGGTCAAGAAATATTGCACCAGTGAGTTCGCTGTTTTCAGAGGAAGTAAACACATCATTAGTGAACTTTGACAGAGCTGTAGTTGTTGAAAAGTTGGGTCTGAAACCAGATTGGCATGGAGATAAAATATCGTAGTCAGTGATATTTTGTGACAGTTGATTAAAAATTTATTTTTCAAATATTTTCACTATAGAGTTAATAATGGAAATTGGACGGTAATTGTTGATATCATGTGGATCTCCTCCCTTATGGAGTGGAGTGACAATGACACGTTTCCAGGCAGAAGGGAGGGTACAGGTTGAAAGTGAAAGATTGAACAGATCACAAAGTGGGTACATTAAAATATTTGCCGCAAGTTTAACAAATTTGATCTCGATGCCATCTGGTCCAAGTCCACAGTCATCCTTGAGTTCGTTAATTATGCACTGAACTTCAGCAGGTAGTATTTTACGAAAAGAAAATGAGCTGTTACAGAAAGAGCTAGGAGAGGAAGCATATGCTGAAGATGAGTCGAACACATAGGAGCTACCAGAAGATGTAAAGTGCTGGTTAAAGATGTTTGAAATAGCTGATGGGTCCTGAATGATGTTGTCATTAAGGCGAATCTGGCTACTAGTGCTTTTGTTTGATTTGTTGAGGATATTATTCATGTTTTTCCGGAATTGTTTTGGGTTGTGGATATTTTCAGATAGTTGGTTTTTATAGAAGTCTGATTTAGCATTACGTGTTTTGGTTTTGCATAAATTCCTTAGTGATCTATATTTTTCCCAGTCAGCAGCATCCTTACTTGCTCTATAGCACTTCCAAGCTTTATCCCGTTGTTTGAAGAGGTTGATCAGATCAGAGCTGATCCATGGTAAATGTTTTCCTTTGACCTTAATTTCTTTCCAAGGAGCGTGTTTGTCAATAACGTGTGATTTCTGCATAAAAATAGTTCCAGGCGTCTTCAATATATGGTATGAGTTGGAATCTGTCCCAGTTTATTGCAATCAAATCATAAATGAAATTATCGAAATTAATATCCTTGCATTGTCTTACTTTAATGCATTTTGGAGGTAGACGAGGAGATTTCATTTTCCATACACAGTAGATGGTTGAGTGATCACTGAAGCAGTCAGAGAGAACGCTAGATCCAATAATTCTGTGAGGGTGAGTAACAAGGATCCAGTCTAGCAATGATTTAGATCTGGCGTCGACTCTGGTGGGCTCATTGATCAACTGAGTCAAATGTATACTTTTAAGTAGGTTTTTGTCATTGGATGAGGAGCGGTCAAGCCAGTTGGTATTGAAGTCGCCTAGAATAATCATTTCATGCGGATGTTCGAATGAGGTGAGGGTGGATAGAATACATTTTGTTGAATCAGGGTGGACAGGTGGAGGTCTATAAATACTACCTATAATGAGACGTTTATTTTCATGGAGTTTTAACTCAACAAAAAGACATTCAAAGAGAGATGGAAGTACTTTTGGAGTGACAGTATCAGAGATAAAGTGCGAGGAAATATAAATAGCCACACCGCCTCCTCTAGTGCCCCTATCTGCTCTTTATAGCATATAATTATCTAGTTTAATCTCATTATCATTAATTTTACTATGCAGCCAATTTTTAGTCCTTTAAGTGAATCAATCATGAATAAAAGATAAGTAAGTGAGTGAGTGTAGTAAATGAGTAGAGTGAGGTAGAGGAAGAGTATGAGAGAGGAGGGCAGGAGAGCCATGGCATGTACCACACACACACACACACACACACACACACACACACACACAAATACACATGCACAAATACACACAAAAAGAAACCCCCGAAAAAAGAAAAATCAGGCTGCACCAAACATACAACTCAGTCTGCATAGCTCATGCTTAAGAAAAAGGAAATAACAGAGGTACTGGTCAATTTAAGAAAGAATAGTATTACTGTTCGAGCATGACCAAAGCACAAGGTCCTGGACTATTAGTGCTAAAATGAAGAAATAATACATAACGTAGTGTAATGGGCTTCTATGGGGTCATCTGATGATACACACAGATAATAATGATAATAAAATAAAATAGAATTAAGTGAGATATAGACGTCAAATGCATCATAATTTAATAATTTCAACAAAATATTCGCCGTTTATAACGGATTACATCGACGTCTGTCCTTTCCCAGTTTAAGCAACCTGCCTTGAACGTCGCATCTTTTAGTGTTACGCCTTTTTACGGCAATTGTGGCACGTTTTACGGCAAACAGTAGTAAAGTCACAGAGACCCAAACAACGTTCAGCGACAGAGTTGCAAGTAAGAAACAAAATAAGGCAGCAGCCACCGCTGCAGTGCCTATGCCAGCAACAATATCAAGGATAAACAGACAAAAGACTCAGTGCCAGCCAGGCAATAAAATAATTACGAGAAAGGAAATAAACAGAAGGGGTCATCGGCAGGCAGAGTATTGTGCTAATGTTAGCACTAGCCGCTGGTCATCAACGTTAGGCAGTCATTTCAGAGTCAATAGAGGAGTCAATGGAGGAGAGCTCACCAAGGAATCTCTCAGCTTCATCAGGAGTGTGAAAGGAATGTATCTTACCATCGTGGACAACTCTCAGCGTACAGGGAAAGATCAAGGCATATTTGATGCCCCGGTCGCGTAACTTCTTCTTGGTCTCATTGAACCCCCGGCGCCTCTGAACCAGACCAGCGGAGAAGTCAGGGTAGATACAAACTCGAGTTCCTTCATAGTGAAGGGGCTCCATCTTCTCCCTTGATAGTTTCATTGTTTTCAAGTTGTCCTGGAAGTAGTGGAACTTTACCAAGATCGGCCTGGGACCCTTGGCTCTGGGGTTGTCCCTGACACCGGTACGATGACATCGATCGATCACAGGAGGAGTGGAGAAATTTGCTTCACCTAGAAGCTGTGGAACCAGACGCCTCATGAAGCTAAGGATATCATTAGCCTCGGCCCTCTCAGGGATGCCGATGAAGCGTAGGTTGGAACGCCTGCTTCGATTTTCAGCATCTTCAGCCCGTGATTTCAGGTCGGTATTTTCCTTTTCAAGTAATTTTACGCGTTTGATCAGGTCTGATATATCATCCTCATTTGAGCTTACTCTCTGCTCAATCACGATGACCTGCTCTCCAAGCATGTGAAGTGAGTTGTCTATTTTGGTCAGTCTGGCTCCAAGTGGATCGATTTTAGTATCCATGTGTGAAATCATATCGAGCTTCATTTGCTGCATCTTGTCCAAGACACTTTGAAGAGTAATCGGCTCATTGGCCATTGTAAGGCCGGCAGGCTTTCCACTCACACAAAGAGGTGGATGGTCAAATAACTCGGTTAGGTGTTAAAGGCTGCTTAGTTTGCGTTTCTTAATTCAATACAAGTAGATCATTAACACCAAAAGAGTTTAGAGTGGAAAAAAATATATCACAGAAGCCTCAGTAGACAAATAGTTGAGCCAGCAGACTGCAGCTTGTAACACACACTCGGGTCGTGGCAGCCATCGTTTTTTGACAGGAGGGGGACATTCTTTTCTCCCGTGTTCCCCTCTGGGATACCCAATGTCCCAATGTCAGTCTGGCAGTCTTGGCTATCATCTGCATAACAGTGAAAGTTAACTGAGTGCTTTCTAATAATACTGCCTGGGGGGAAGCATATACAGGGTGAATAGTATTGGCCCAAGCACTGAGCCTTGTGGAACACCGTGACTAATTTTGGTGTGTACGGAGGATTCGTCATTAACATGAACAAACTGAAAGCGATCTGATAAGTAAGACTTAAACCAGCTAAATGCTGTCCCTTTTAGCCAGTAGAATGTCCCAGTCTCTGCAGAAGAACATGGTGGTCAATTGTGTCAAATGCAGTACTAAGATCTAACAGAAGAAGTATAGAGCCAAGTCCCCTGTCTGATGCCAACAAAAGATCATTACTTTTACCAGTGCTGTTTCAGTGCTATGATGTACTCTGAAGCCTGATTGAAATTCCTCGAATAGGCCATTGTTATGCAAGAAATCACACAATTGATTGGGGACTGTTTTCTCAAGAATTTTAGTGAGAAAGGGGAGGTAGATATAGATCTACAGTTGGCAAAGACCCCAGGATCAAGAGTTGGCTTTTTAAGAAGAGCTTAGTAGTGTTTTTTAATAACAGCTACTTTAAAAGACCGAAGTACATACCCTGTTGATAAGGAAAGGTTTATCATATTTAGCAGAAAAGTATCAACTAAGGGCAAACTTTCTTTAAGCAGTCTAGTTGGGACGGGATCTAGGAGACAGATGATGGTTTGGAAGAGGAAATTGTAGTAGTCAATTGTGGAAGGTCAATGGGAGAAAAGCAGCTTAAATAGACATCTCCTTTCACAGCTACTTTTGAGGTTTCCAAGTTAAGGAATAAATCGATGCCAGTGGAGGGCATGAGGTGCAAGATTTTGTCTCTTATAAACATGATTTTTTTATTTATTATTTATGCATTCTCCCTGAATGATACGCAATGCATATGACATTCTTTCAAGATGAAGTACAATATTATTGAAATATATAACCACCTAACTCTAAACTTATTGTCTTCTACTGTCTGTGCAAAAACAAAACATTAGGAAAGATAAAGTGCAATTATCAAAAATAACACAACTATTGGTTGTAATGCTATTGCACAAGGTATCTAAATACAGAAAATTCACAACTGTTAATGTTCACATGCCTCAAGAGAAGTTAAATAACTGCTAAGCTACAATGCCTTAGAATGCTTTACAATACCTTGCTACTCTGTGTAAAATCAACAAGATTTGAACAGAACAGATTAGTGCAATTCTCAAATGTAAAATAAAAGATGTATTGGCTGTTATGCCACACACTACCAAAGAAATATCGCTTAATGTTTAAGTAAATAAAAAACCTGCTCTCTAAGCATTGAAAATATAGGTAAATCACAAAACATTAGCGTGTTGCCAACAAGCGAAGTCAACTGAAATCAACCAAAGCTGTATAACTAAGACTGTACAACTAAACACAACTAAATATAATGTAGGTAAACAACCTAACTGTTGTGAAAACGTCTTTGAAACTGTGCAAAGTTCTGCAAACTTGTCTTTGTCCTCCTCCGTGAGTGTGAAACTGCTGCTGCATTTAACTGTTATGCCTGCACTGCTTTTGAAAATGGCTCTGCTGCTCTGTAGATCAACCTACCCTAAAAAGATTCGCTCTGATTGGATTTCTACCTAACTTGTCCCACAAAAAGGGTAGTTTTGATTGGATCTCTTTTCCATTCGTCCCTCCCTAACATTTTCGTATGGTTTTTATTTGTTGACTAAAGAGTCAGTTATATTTCATCACAGTCTTCGTCATCACTTTTTAATTAGTTTTTATTTAGTTTTCATCCGTGAAAAAGGTTTGTTGACGAATATTTTTCGTCATAGTCTTTGTCAGCATAATTAACACGGGATGCAACCATGCTCTTGATGCAGGAGGGCATGTAGAAGAACTCCATGGCATAGTTGATCAGCTGATGTGGGACCGATCCATATGCGTTAGCAAAATCGAGCTAGATGACATGCAGGTTTGTCTTCTCCCGCTTGGCCCTCTGGATCTGGTCCCAGATCGTTGTCGAGTGCTCTACGCACCCTGGGAAGCTTGGGACTCCCGCCTTCTGGCAGTTGGTGTCTATGTAGCCATTCTCAAGCAGGTAGGTGGTCATCCTTCTGGCCAGCACTAAGAAGAAGATTTTTCCTTCTATGTTCAGCAAGGCAATGCTTCTGAACTGACTGATGTCTTTAGAATTTGCTTCCTTGGGGAAGAAGACCGCTTCAGCTCTTTGCCACTTGGATGGAATGAGTTGCAATTCTCATGAGGTACCATAGCAACTCTAGTACCTTGGGGCAGTTCTTATAGAGCTTGCAGGGAATTCCATTGGGGCCTGGTGCTGATGTGAACCTTGACTTCTTCATGACTTGCCTGATTTCACTGAGCTTGGGGGGCATGATGTTGAACACAACAGTCGCAGGTGCAGGCTGAGGCACGTACCCTGGTGTTCCTAGTGGGAAGTTCCTTACCGGATTGCTGTATTGCTCTTTGACGTGCCGTTCCAGTTGCCCCCTGGCGGCTTCAAGCTTCCTATTCTTCTTCTCCTCCAGCAGATGTCTGGTGCGCTTCGCTCTGCAAAGCCTGGACAGTCTTTGTCTGACCTTCCCACAAGGCTTTCAGACCCTCTTTCTCTGCCAGCGTTGCCTTCCTCCAGTTCTTATGGAGTTGTCGGCGCCCTTGCACTAGTTGGTCAATCTCCTTTTCCCTCCTTCCCTTCTCCCTTTGGTTGGTCCTCTGATTGGAGGTCACTTTGCCAAACTTGTCCTTGCAGGCCTGGTATAGGATGTCCCTGAACTGGCCAAGCTTGGATTCCACCCCTCCTCGCAAAGATCCCTCCAGTGTCTTGACCAGATTGGTGTCCAGCGTTCGCCATGCCTCTCCTTTGCTTGACCTTGGCCATTTGAGCTTGCTCCTTCTGGTTGGTTTCTTGGTCTCTGCTTTTGGCTCTGTCTTGTGTGAGTTGGTAGAGACTGTGTCTTGGTGCTAACCTGGGGGCTCTTCCTCCACCAGCAGGCCTTCTTCCTTTGTGACATCTTTGCCTTGACCTGGCTTTTGGTCCCTCTTGTCTCACCTGCTGAGGCAGTGCAAGGTTGCTGTTGGCCTTTCTGACTACATTTTCACTTCCTCTGGTGGATTCGCAACCCCTTGAACGTGGTAACTTTTACTCATCTGCATCCACACTTCTGGAGGATCTTCTCTTCATTTCTTAGGTTTCTGGTGTTTATCTCATTGTCCGTTTCCATTGCCTTCATTAATGTGTGATCCGTCCTGTTAGGCACATCTTTCAACCTGCCTCTGGGAGGGCCTCCAGGTTGTTTTCTCTTAGGGTTCTTTGTAGTAATCAATATAAGCAGAGGGCAAGAGTTTGCAGATTTTGTTTCTGATTATTTTTTCCTTAAAGAAGCACAAAAACTCACTACTACTGAGAGAAGTAGGAATACAGGGTTCCACAGAGCTGTGACTCTCTGTCAACCTGGCTGCAGTGCTGAAAAGGTACCTTGCATTGTTGTTGTGCTTTAATACTTTGGGACTGGCTATCACAAACAATCAATAATAAGGTTAAGTAATGGGATTTAATTTACATTAAATCCACTTCGGAGCACCACCCTTAAAAACTGAAATGATAGCCAAATCGTCAGTTTGGAACTATGACAAATAATTAATGTAATAATTATAATTGTAATTACTTCTGTGTTACAGGACTTTAGCTGGGTGGAGCCAAATGAGTTAACTCGGAGCACCTGGCCAGTGACCCTGGTTACTTAAGGCCCCAGCCCAGTTGCCAAAATGGCTTGTCCGCCAGCCGCTACCAGTGCCATGTTTCATTCTTTGTTTCTGTTGCTTTAGTTATTTTGTTTCACTACAACATGCATGTTGCACCACTCACTACGTCCATACACCTGCCTGCGCTACTTACCTTCAACCACACATTCCATATTATGCATTTACTTATTTAATAAATATGTACCCCTTATCATAAACATCACTTTCATCTCCCTCTTTCGTTGCAGACTATGAGCCAGTCGTTACACAGTAAAAATTGAAGAATTTGGAGTTTTGCAGATTAGAGGTTGGCAACATTCACTCTTTTACAACATTTAACAGACAAACAATTGACTTATGTTCAAAAGCATTTATTTAACAAATACCAAACAAAAACACTCTAGTTACACATAGGTTACTCACATGCAAGTTACTGGATGTGCTTCCAGTCCTATATATATGTGTGTGGGTTACATTAGAAAGTCTTTGGAGGGAAAAGATGTCCTTTTTGGTGTGTTGCTTTGCCAAGTCCATTAAGCTGCAAATTTATGAGGTTTCCTGATAGGTTATGGGCTAGTCTGGCCCTCTGAACCTTGGGTCCCTATAGACCACTGGATACTCCTTTATTCCAAAAGTTAGCAGCTCATGGCTAACATTGGTTTGTGACTCCCATTGCTTTTAAGTCTCAGCTTGCAGACTTTGTGTCCTTGCATTGAGGAGGACTGCTAGAGAAGTTGTCTGACTGCGTCCTCTGCCCTTTAGGGCTTCTGAGAAAAGAGAAAGAGAGCTGTGTAGGGGAAGAGATGGGTTTTATTGACTGAGTTTCAAAATAAAAAAAAAACAGTGGAGGTGAAGAGGCTGCAGTTTCAGTCCAGTTTAGCAGGTGGAGACTGTTTTACATTGCAGATGGTGCTCTTTAAGGAGGAACTTTGGTGAGGAAGTTGCTTCACCAAACAAACTAAACAACAAACACTTGCAATGATACATTTTTAACAAAAGAAAAACCACACCACACAGACATTTCACTGACAAGGACAGAGGGGAAGCGTGAATTTAACTCAAGGTTTCCCTAAAAGATGCTGCTGGTGATCCATGGACTCTTAATTATTTAAAGGATTGTTATGTCTCTGTTTATTGATCTTCAATTTACCTTGTTTGAAATAGAGAGTAAGTTACGAGTGAGAGTATTGGTAATGTTTAATTTAAGTGATCAAACAAGAAAATGTTTCTTTTAGTCTTTCATGTTTGATTTTACTGTCTTATTAGATCTGTTTGTAGGGCTAGATGTTGAAATCCCCTAATAAATATGTAAATGAGGCACCAATAAGACTCTATGAGAAAATAAATAGAGTGATGGTATCCTTTGGGTCTTGAAGTGTTAAGCCACTGGAGAGTGGCATATTTCCTACCCTAGTTTCCCAGAAAGTGGCGGCCAGTTTGAATGAGTAAGGTAGAGTCAGGGAGAGATGCCTTGTGGGGCTAAACTCTCACCCGCTGAACGGGGCTGTGCTCTACCTTCCTCTACTCCCCCACTTTCATGGGTGAGGCAAGGATGAAGAGTGGGAATGTTGTTTGCAAGTGTGCAGTGAGCACTATTGATACTTACCAAGTCAGACTAGGTGTTGTTATCCCCTGTTACATGCTGGAGGCACTAACGAGACTCTGTGGGAAGGTCAGGTGAGCGATGGCATCCTTTGGGTTATCAAGTGGGTGCCCTCCTTCTTGGGTGTTTCACTGATAGGCCAACAACACCTCCAGAGGGTTCAGCAGTGAGTCCATGCGTCCCAGGTTCACCCCCTAGATGCTATCGGCTCCCCTGAGAGCCACAACCAGTGACTCCCCTTTTCAGCAGCTCTGGAGAGGTCTTTTGACTATATTCTTCTTAATATTTTCTGTAGCCATCAGTGGGTGGGATCCATGCATCAGTCATGCTGGGTCCTGCCACCACAGGTAACTAACCCATGGTGGCCCTGTTGGGGTCTTTTCCCTCCTGCCAGCTGTCTTTTCATGCCGTCGCAAGGTCTTTCCCCTGTTGTCAGCTGCCTTTCACAGCAGTCACTGGTTCACCAGATGTTTAGATCTGTTGTGTAGGACTAGATGTTGATATCCCCTATTACATAGGTGTATGAGGCACCAATAAGACTCTGTGAGAAGATCAATTGAGTTACCAGTTTCTTAATAACCTAGAGTCAAAAATGGCTGCAACTCCACCTCCTCGGCCAGTGCTTCACTGGGTACCGACGCGCTGATTGGAATTTTGCATTCAAATCCAATCATGCATCCAAATAACTTCAACCACTACATTGTCCATCAGCTGCAGGTTTACTTGTTTTTCCTAATAGGCAGTGTGGAGAACTCCAAAAGTGGTGGCTGTTAGCGGATTAACTTCAGATGGAGAAACATCTAAGACAACCATAATAAAAACAGACAAGAAATTCCTACACTCTTTTAACACCATCAATCTCTGCATACAATCTGCCATTTAGCACCCCAGCTTTTTCATCCCAACATAACAGCATGTTGGATGAGGTTTGTGCAGTGTGACACACCCTCTAGCCACTGGATAGCAACATCTGATTATCGCTTACTCTGCTGACAGTAATTGTCTGGTGAGGGAATGGCTAAAGTGTTGGCAGGTGAAAATTTTGTTTTGAAAACTTCTATGCAGGCTGAGGCAATTGTAATGCAGCTAAAAGGGTCAACATCTGTCTCCACCATGAACTAGTTTGGTACTTTGAGCATGATGTCACCAAGATTTTTGTATCATTGACGCAATAACGTATCACTTCTTTTTTAAACCAAAAGTTACACACTTTAACACTGAGTCTGTGCCCAATATTAAATTCATGTCTTTCACTCTCTGACATGTGATCTATACCATAGGCTTCAGGGGGTGGGTAGGAGCCTACATAATTCAAATGGGCTTCAGTGCTGAAAATATGGGTTAAGTGACCTTTACGCAAACTTTCCTTAACACCTTTGATTTCAGAGACAAACCCCAGGGCTTTTAGCATCTGTGACAGATGTAGTGAAAAAAAAGAATGAGAGTCCATGTAAATTCAACTATGTGTCCTATCCTAAAATTGTAGAACCTTATTGCCTTACATGTTTACTTCAGGGCTTATACCCTTAGAAACTAAATAACAGAGGAGTAAATTACCATCAAAACCTTTGGCATTGTGAGCATTGAAGACATACTTTGAGTATTTCTTTGTTCTAAAATATCTGACAAGTTTTTTACACAATCTTCACCCCAAGAACCTAACACCTTCTCCAGTTTCTATACTGACATAAAAGGGAATGTGCTCACCTGAACCATTTACATATGTTTCAATTCATAAAATACATACTTCCTTGAGTACTTTCATCAGGTTTTAAGAGTTGCATGCAACACTGGTGACTGTAAGCACCTCTGCCTACTGCATATCTGACACTTTTTACATGCACACTTTTCCGAGGCACCTCCAGGTGATAGGTTTTTAATATGTTGTGATGGAACTTTTGCACTTTGTAGTAACATTGAGACAATCTTACACTCTTAGACTGTGATCTTATACTTTGATGTAGTTAGTCTGTAGCCTCAGCTGTGCACTGCATTATTGACCAAAGGATGACCTGGTGAACTCTGCTGTTGACCCCACTAACAGGGGATACCTAGTTGTAAATTCCTAAAATGGGTCACCATCTCTTTTATTGCACCCCAATTTACAACTCTCCATCTGTTGAAGAAGTTCTGCGAAGTTTCAACCAAATGGCCAGAGACATGTCAGAAAGTATAAAAATGGGGTTAAGCATTTGGTCAGCTGGCACAACTCTGCCGTGTGGTTCTGTGTAGTGCTTCCTCTCTATAGAGAATAAACACTTGGTGCATGGTACCTTTCCAGTCTTGTTTTTTGACTCTATAGGCAGACTGGGAAATTTCCACAACCATTTTAACCAAGGCAGAGGGTATGAATGTTTATGTTCTGATACCCAGTAAGATCCTGAAGGTGTATAGCTTGACCTTACTCAGATTGGTGGTTCCAATACTCATGATTGCTTGTTGATGTTGCTAGTAATGATCTCTTCAACGTTGAGTTCTGCAATAAATGCCTCTGTGTAAGACACCTACTGTCTCCTGACCTCCTCATTTCATCTGGCTCATCTTTGATCATATTTTTCTTTCACACCTTGTACAGTGGCCTCATCCAGGTTTAAATCAGGATGTAAAAAATTGCTAAGTTAATGGCAAAGCATAGCTGAATATCACAACTATTGACTAAAGACTATGCATCACCTGTAAATTACTTCTTCCCAACAGTCGGTCGTAATTACCTTGTTAGATGTACCATCTATCAAGACAATTTTGAAATTAATTCAGAAACACAACACTGCTGTGATTTGTCATGACAGTGACATAATTCTGAAGACCTCTTATTTATTCCAACTGCACCACATCTCCCTGCCTGGCATGTGCTAAACTCTATCAACTGCCTCATGCAGAATTCTGCATTATGTGGCACAGAGCTCTAGAGGGAAAATTTAGGAGCTGTCTAATTTCAAGGTTGTCAGATTAATTTCTTTGAATTATTTTTGGTACATGTTTGCTATCCCTGCTAATGGCGAAATATAGAAATTTGCGATGTTACCACGTGAAGGTGTTGAGCCATAAATATTTACCAGACTTTCATTTCTTATATGCTATAATGTGCTGGCACATAATGAAGCAGGTGGGACATTTTACAGTAGAAAAATAAACTTGTCAATTAAAAAACCTAAAATTGATGCACTCTTTGAATTTTATCAAACAAATTCTGTGCTGAAGTTTCAGAAATATTATCATATAAAATAATCTGCAATAAACTATATATTGTTAAATGTCAGAGTGGCTAATATATCAACACGTTTTAATACAGCAATTTAAGTATGACATTCAAATGTACATGACCTGTTTATATACATGCTGTGTCACAGTGTGTTGCTATTATAAAGATGATGGAAGATAACATTCTCTGACAAAATCCGCTTTGCAAAATCCTAAAATTCAGTCTAAGTCTTAACTATACAACCAAGCTTCAACAGAACGATTTTTAAGGAAAGCATAGTAGCAGCAATCTGAGTCTTGAAAAACTGTCTTATATTTCAATGTCAGCTCCTCTGTGGTGTGTCTGTGCATGCTCAGTCATTATTTCAGTTTATGCAGGTAGAATCCAGCTGAGTGAGAAACCTCTGACACTTGGCCATGAGGACTTTTATGGCCTCTGTTACCAGGACATCTGGAGGCAGGATGCCAGTCGACTCTACAGTAACTGTGAAAGAAAAGAGATCAACTTATACACAGTAAGTCAAGTCAAGTAATACATACAACTGTAGGGATGTGCATTTATGATATTTCTATTTCACCACAACAGAGGTTTGTACATAACAATCAAAAGAATTATATGAAACATTACTAATTTCTTCACCTCGCTGGCTGAGATGGTGTATAAAGAAAAAACATGTAATAACGGTTTTAAGAGCATCAGCTGTTACATATGTTACGGAGTTATTTCCCAACAAACAATAGTTGGGAGCAATGAATCCTGGAGTTGCCAGGAAAAAAATCCAGCACATTACTCTCTATAAAACCAGAATTCTGGTGTTTCTACAGTTTTGTCTTTGTAAGAATTAAAAGCCAATTTACGGTGTCAAACATGACCTTTTTTCCCCAGCAGCTCAATTGGCCGGTGGATTGAAGTTTAATGGCCCCTTGTACATTGTCACTGCCCTGACTAACAAAAGATTCTCCTTTAATGAGATATTTTCCAATAACATTACAGTCAACATGGATAGACAGAACAAGAAAGATCCTGATGGCATTTGTTAGCAAAGCATTGGAGAATGACACATTAAGGAAATATTTCTGTTTTATTCTATTCGAGAGCACAGTATAGTAGATAATAATAATAATAATATTAATATTAATAATAATAATAATAATAATAATAATAATAATAATAATAATAATAGTAGAGCCCTTCCTCGGTAGGGCTTGGGCTCTAATAATAATAATAATAGTAAACACATAGGTGGGTCATGATTTATTTTGTCTGTATGAGATGTTTACATGGACCAACTGTGCCAAAAGCCATAACCTATTCAATGAGCATCCAGTATTTTTAGTGCAAAAATTCTCCTAAAACAGCTAAGGGCCAAACAGTACAACAGGCCACAGTGAGAAGAGATAAGTGTATGATTATGTCAGTATTTTCAGATTTTTGTGATCATCAGGACATTGTGATCCAATTTGTGCACCTGACATTCTTTTTATCAGTAGCTAATTGGATACTTGCCTTGTGTAAACTTATGTTATAAAAATCTAGTCTTTAAAGGTATAAATTGCAGAATTTTCTTAAAAAACAGTGTATAGAGTCACAAAAAAGTAATCTTTAATGACCCACTGGAAGTATGTGTGGTGGTGTGCCTTATGCAGAGACACTGCCCTCTGCCTGTAATTCTCATTTTCTCTCTGTTTTGCTGTGTACGAGACATTTTTGGGTGGCAACCTTTGGGTAGAGCGGTACAGCCCCCGCCCCCAGCCGATAGCAGAGCAGGACATTATAAATTTGTCATGACCAGACATGTAGCAGAAGATATGGTAATGAAGGACAAGCAGCAAACAAGCTTATATATAGTGAGGTGAAACCAAGAGCGGACCAAAGACATTCTAAAACCACAGTAAATCTGTTAATGTATCAGCATTTCTATTGCAACAAAGTTAACGTTCCTTAGCAGCTTATGTAGTGCACTACGTAGCATACATTACTCACACGCCGAGTTCTACTTTCAAACAATACTAATAATTTTATGTTTCGATTCAATCATCAATTTTGAATTGTGTTTACAAACTCTGACCAGAAAATGCTGCATATTCTGCCTTTAAAAGGGGGATCTGGCCTTTCATTATTATTTTCATGTGCCAGGATATTATTAGTGCTACAGTCTAAATTCTGTCTTTAAAACAGTAAGATATACGCACAGATGAAATGGTCTCGCAGTCTTCCAAGCTTCACCATGTTCTTCAGGTCATCATGCCGGAGCACTTCCCGGCTACATGTATCTAGGCGACTGTTTACTATTTTGGCAACCTTTTTCCCTAATGTAGACAAAGAAGACATATGATTCCATTTACATATTTGAGAGTTTAATAGCTTGATTACTCTGGCATCCTAACATCAGTTCATTGCCTGCACACTCCTGAACTGTATTAAACAGATAACAAAACAAATAAAAAAAAAAAACAACAACTATGTCATTGTTGACGATTAAAGATTACAATACATGCTTACATAATATTCATGTGAGGAGAACAGTCCATGTATTTTTTTTCCTTCATTGCACTCTGCTGTGTGTTAGTGTCTATTTTCTGGTTCCTATTTGATTTCAGATTAGTACTACCGGGTCTCTTACCATTACTATCTTCCAGGTCTATGACTCCTCGTGAGAAGCAGCGTTTTAAGCGCTCAGCCTTCTCTCCCTCCACTGGTTCCAGCAGGGTGATGTCTGGTAAGAGTCGGTAGCTGGCTGTAGCAACAGGAGAGAACTTGGCATGGTCCTTACCTGAAAAGAGAAAACAGAACACACTTCAATGTCAGGAAAATACTACCTACAATATATAAGGATATCTGAACTGATAATTTGTTCAACAAAAGTGTAGTATGTAAGCTTTGTCAAAGTAAGAATTGTGTAATTTTCACAGATACTTAACTATAAAAACATTACAGTAAAAATATACTGATATCAGCATTAACTCTTAAAGGCTACACAGATGAAAAAAACATTAACTTTTCAATGCTAGCCCTTAATCGGACTCTGAAAAACTCTTTACCAGTTCCTTTGACACAGTGCATGACAATGTCCAGCTCCTGCCCTGGTCGTAGCTGAGCTAACAAGATGTCCTCATGAACTGGTCCGATGTGGGAGTTTGCAAACACATCTGCCTGGTTCCCAATGGGTACCCACTTAATGTCCCTAGAATAAACTGAAATGAGACATTAATGTTTGGTCTTACCCAGGGACACTGTTTCTTACAAAGTCATACCTTGGAAAATTCCTCACTACAAACTGAATTTATATGATATCGCTCATTTGTTTATATGACCATATAACAGCTGTGGTTTTTAATTTGGTATCTGCAAACAAAACCAGCATTCTTTTGTACGTTTGAGCCCTGTTTCCAACAAGTACTATGTTTCAGTTAAGTTATTACAATATATAAGACAATTAGCATAGCATTTCCAGTAACAAGAGTTTTGGAAGGTGCCATTAAAACCACACTGCCCTTTTTTGTCATCTCTCTGTTGAGGTTTCTATCATATTAATCTGATACCAAACTTAAAGTTAAAAAAGGTAGAAACAGGGTGTCACCTAAAACCTACCCATGTGGTTCACGTAAAGTTCTTGTGGGTCAGAGGAGTCTTTGCTGGCTCTTGGATTCTTGATGCATTTAATCTTCAGCTGTAGTTGAACTGTGTCGATTTCTGTACCTTCTTCCTCTGCAGCCTGTTCACCTGGAATAAACAGCAGAGCCAAACAAGTTACAGGATGGTTAATTCTGGATTACCACTGGAGGTACTGTTTATACTGGTTGCAAGTGAAATATTTATCATAAAGTCACAAAAAAAGTAGCCACAGCACTCACAAAAAAGGCTATTAACTACAGAAAAGGTCCAACCAAGAATTCTTTTTGAGTTTCCTTGGTGATGCAAAGTTGCTACCTTACTATGTACAGAAAACTCTTGCATCTGTAACTTCCACAACCAAAATCTTGCTTTGAAGAACTGTTTATCTTCCTGCTTACACAATGGCTGCAAAAAAATAGTTCCTCACTATGCTTGGAAAATAAATTTGGTATGACAGAACTAGCCATGGTGAAACTTTAATCAAGATTTGGGGAAAAATATTAAAAATATAAAAAAAAAAAAAACCCTAATTCACAACAACCTAAAACAAAAAAAAAGAAAAAACAACACACATTTGTAAAATATAGCTTTATGTAAAACTTACAGCTAATAACTTTGTATAATGCAACACTGACAGCTGATAAGCAGATATACAGTGTTAATATAGTGTCCCAGATCTAGGTTTTGTTTCCTTTAGTCTGTTTCATTAACTTGGCTCACAAGTGGCAGATAATTCACTAGCTTACAGGCAGGCTAATTTACATAAATCTAACCTGACCAGGTAATGTGACCAAAAGTCAAATTTAAACAACTTCTGTATCATGAATGTTTTCCCTGCAAGCCAGACTTAGACTAAACATTAAAGAGCTGTATCCCATGTCATTTTTTGTCATTTGAAGCTTTTTTTAAAAACCTCAGACGAAACTTCAAAGCTGTCATTATATTCTATGATGTCATTAACCCCAAACCCCCACTTCCTGACAGGATTCCTGACAAGATCTGCTGAATATATAATAATACTGGATGATGACTCAACAGCATGCTATCCAATCCCAAAGCTAATCGTTAATCGATAACAGTGTAGCAGAGTAAATTAAGAGCACTGTGGTCTACTGTAATATATGTGGGATATGAGTGGTTCATTGTGTTGTTTTACCAGTGTTCCTGTACTCAAACAAGCGAGGATCAGCTTTGATTGGGATGAGGCCTAATCTGTGGGCCAGGACTTCATCCTGAATGATGGATGTGTTGCTGTAAATATACACCTTCTCTATAGCCATGGTTGGCACCTTTAAAAAAAACAAAAAAACAAACTTTACATGTTACCTTTAGATATTTTTTGACCGACCAACATTATAATAGCATCATATACCATATAGTATCAGTATGAGACAATAATGCATTGTTTACCTTTATAAAAAGTCACTTTTTCGCTAACTATGCACTTTAAGAGAAAACATATTGTACACATCATAAGATCAGGTATTTTAAGGGGGTTCTAACTGTCATTACTTGAAAATATTCAGTTACACATAGGTCTGTCACCAGTGGTGGCCAGTGAATTTTCCATTATGGGGGGCGCACTTTTTAAGTAACCAAAAATGTAGGGCTACAAGTCAGCTACTTAAGAGACAATCATTTGACAGACCTGCTATTACTATATTTTACCAGTAGGAGAGCCAAAAATACTACTGCTGAGCAAATATGAAAAATTATTACTGTTATGGATCAGTAAATTTCAAGTAATAAAAAAAATGGTCTGCTTCAAACAATGTGTGTGATATCTTTTGCCACAGAAAAAAATACACCACATTAAAATGCTTGAAAACAATTTGGTTTCCAATCATTAAAAACTCAATAATAATATGCAAATTTATATGTGTCTTTAATGTGTCTTTAATATAGAATCATGAAATAAACAACTGCAGATACTGAGTGCTGTCTTTCAACTAAACACAACACTGTATCTTTCTGTCCTTCAGCGCAGAGACCTGAACCCCCAAATACTGCTGTTTCTTTGGTCTTTTAAGATGTTATGAAGTTGATGATCAGTGTAACTTAAAATGTCCTCTACCTTTTTTCTCTGTGCATCTATCCACCACAACCCCCAGTAAATCCAACCTGGTTTCAATTACAGAGCCAGCTCTTTCCCCCAGTTTGTCCAGTTGCCTTTCATCTCTATGTTTTAGACTGCCTCCCCAGCAGGAGGATCTGAGCCTCCTTAGGAAAAAGAGGCAGCTCTGCCCTTTTCTGTAGAGAGCATCTGTGTTAAGGGACCAGTCCAACATGTTGTCCAGGTGTACAACTAGATATTTGTAGGTTGGCACCACCTTGATGTCCACCCCACCAATGCTCACTGGATGAAGAGAGAGCTTGGAACTCTGAGTATCCACTATCATTTCTTTTGTCTTTGAGGTGTTCAGTAGGAGGCAGTTTTTGTGACTCCAGTCATTGAAGGCTTTTGTCGGATCCCTACATTCAGATTCCTGTCCAATTCTGATACACGCCACTTAAGGAGTATCATCCAAGTATTTCTGGATGTGGCAGGACTTAAAGCTGTATTTGATGTCCACTGTGAACAATGTAAACAGGAATGAAACCAGAACAGTCCCTTTTGGATCCCCAGTGCTGTCTCTGTCCCAGAGATGTAATTCCCTACCTGACAAACTGTGACCTCTCTGTCAGGCAATCTGTGATCCAGGAAACAAAGGAAGGGTCCACTCCCATCTTTTTAAGCTTACCTCTGAGTACGATTGGTGTGGTGTTAAATGTACTTGAAAAAAAATCAAAGAACATAATTCTCACATAAGCACAAGATTCTTCAAGATAAGAGAGGGCACAATGGAGCATGTAGAGGACAGCATCATCTCCTCCAATGTGTTATTTATATGCAAACTGCAGAGGATCGAGTTTGTCTTTGACTTTTAGTTTCAGTATGCATAGAAGCATCCGTTCCAGGGTTCTCATGATGTGTGAAGTGAGAGCCATCAGCTTGTAGTTTAGCTGGAATTTTATATGCTGGTATAAATGCTAGAAGTTTTTTTCCAAAGAGTCAGGACCTGCCTGAACTGTAAACTCAGGTTGAAGATCCTCTGGAGAGGTTCAAACAGCACAGCCCTTAAGCAGCCTTTGACACACACCATCTGGGCCAGCTGCCTACCCAAGGCAAGCTCTCATGCTCCAACCTCCAACCTCATCCCTGTTTCTGTGACAAATGGAGGAGGAATCACAGATGTGAGAAAGGTGTAGCTGCAGCAGTGGAAATGCACAAAATGAGGAGGAGAAGGTGTGAAAAGAGAAGCAGCAGTGGAAGTTGGTGTGGCCTCAGTGTCAAACCTGTTGGAAGAACTGATTGAGTTTACTAGCTTTGTCCACATAACTACTATTGGCTGTTGGCTTTTCTTTTTGTCGTAGCCAAAGATGTTGATTGCTGTGCAGTAAAACAACACTAGCCTTGGGTGTCCTTTTCTTGACTGTGAGGATAGTTGCAGCAGGCTGCTTCAGTACACAGAGTTTGTAACAGGTCTACAGAAAAACCAGGTTGTGATCTGATCTGCCCAGTGGTGGTAAAGCAGTAGCTCTGTAGACTACCTTGACATTGGCGTACAGCATTTCAAGTGTTTTATTTTCTCTGGGAGGACAGTTAAACTGTGTACATCTGTGTAAATTTGACAGTAATATGAGCAGGATAAGACCATCTGTGATTCACAAATAAAGCCAGTCCCCAACCTTTTATAGCTTTAGCATCTCTGTCTAAACGTATCAGAGTAAAGCTAGATCCACACCGGAGTCAGAGATGTTTTGAATCAACCACGTTCCAGTAAAGCACATGAGAGGGTTGGACAGAGAGTTGACATTCCTCATGATGACTGATAGCAGAAAGGACTCCATCTCCTTGCCTTCACCTTTGCACCAACATTATTTAAAAACATAACTTACCTTAAAGAATCACCCCCTAAAATCAACAGCAGGCACTGCTTTGGCTCCATGCGTGACATTTTAATCTGTGATGCATAGCTGTGCTACGCTAGGTGAACAAACCACTTCTATGCGGAAATGAGAGTTGGGCGTGCTAATTTCAAACTTATGACAAATGTTGATGGGCAAAGATTTGTGAGCTCCCGCATATATGTCACTAGAAGCTGCTGTAGACAACATTAAACTTTTCAAGCTGAATTTTTATTGCAAATTATACGATTTAGTCACTGCTATATTACACGTTTGCTTGTTAAAAATATATTTGTAAAAATTATTTAGAAAAACGTTTTACTCATTAAAAGGGAAATGTGATTCTTCTTCAAGTGGAGGATGTGGAGCATCACCCTCCAGTGACCACCTGTCCCTGGCTGTCACTCGATCAAAATTGTAATATTTGTTCGAACATGAGGTAAAACAATGTAATTTCAATTGTAAAAGGGCAACTGAAAATTGCACTATGAGCTTGACCTATTGCATACCCCTGGAACCTATTGACCTATTAGTAAACTAAGCAAATGTTGTGTTTTCTTATAAAAACGGAAGCAGTTACAAATAGAGCAATGCCATAGTGAAGAGACAGTCACAATACTACAACATCTGAAAAGCAACATGTGGAAGTATTACAGGTGCTACCGATAGAGAAGGCAGCTGTCTTTCTCCTTAATGACAACAAATCAATGGGCTCACCCGCTAACTTCACACTCATTTTATGCAATGGAGGCGGAGGCACCACAGAGTGGAGTAACGGCAAGTGTACTACTTTGCAACATTGTACAACCTGGCTGCATATTATTATATTATGCATTATATTTAAACTTATCCCGAACAGTTTTGGGTAATTTGAAATTCATTCGATTAATTTTTTTTTTAAAGTGACAGCCCCCCTTACATATGTGCCATCCTACTCACGCTCAAAGTGATGGGTTTGATAACTTTCAATTTTTAGTCTCCAACCCTTTCCACCAAGTATGACTTTTCCTGTATAACAGTTGTAATTTGAAAAACAGATCAAACAGTACTGTAGATCTAAAACTGTCATAGTGAGTTCTGTGACTAGCGGCAAAACTGACTGGGCTCTACAGCAAAAAAAAATTATCTAAGCAGTTTCTTAGACACTTCTGTTTGGAAAAAAACCACCACAAAATTAAACAAAATTCAACTTACAGACTTTACAAAGTTAAAGCTGACAGAATAGGCATCCTACCTCTGCTAGTAGGATTCTTCTAAAGGCATTGGCAATGGCTGCATCTATCCCCACCATGTCGAACTCCATACTGCTTTCATCTAGATGCACTACATCAATTCTGAAGTCCTGCAAAAAGAGAGGAGAAATGCATATCAGCATTGTATGGTTTGACTTTCCAAGGCCAAAAAAGCCAATGGGTAAGTTGTGTGTTTTAAGAATTCATGGCTTATCCTCTGTCAAACACTGTGGGGGTCCTTATAAAACTAAAGCAAAAGCTAAGGCTGTATTTGCAGCATATATTTTTAGTGAGGCATGTGGTCCACCATAATTATTATTTGTTGGGCTGTAAAACTTTAGGAAAATTAAAGTTAACCACATTCTTCATTTTTGTCCTGTAATAGTGATTTAGTCCCTGGACACAAAACTTGCAAGATGACTCTGGTTAGTTTGCTACACTTCTTGTTTATCAAATTACATTTCTCACACAAATTATGCAATTTTTTGACAACTATGAATTGATACTGAGTCACAGAGGATAAGAATTTTGATTCCTATCTGTGAATTTTTTCATATAGGTCAGTCAGAGGAGAGTCAAATGCTAGGTTGATCTATGTCACATTATTAATAGCTGAAAGATAACATAGTTGAGCTGAAGGGTCAAGATGTCTTTACCTGTTGCTTTGTAAGTTGCAGTGCATAAAACACATTACTGTTCTGGTGCGTCCACCTGCAAACAACCATGTACAATCTAGTCCTTTTCTTCTCCTTCAGAAGCTGTGTCTGGTTCAAACTTTCTGTCTATGTTTATGTTACATAGCTAGCAAAACAATGCAAAGGATTGAAGGTAAGGGAGATCTCATTTTTTTTTTTTTTTAACAGAACAGCGCATACTTAATAAGGCCAAAGTTGAAGTGTGAAATTGAAGCTATTTACAGACATGCATTAATTTTCATCTTACAAAAAGTCTAAATATGTAATTTTGACTTTGTAGAACAAAAGGAAGTCGCACTTCAACAGTAGGATTCTTGGTGGTGCTGGACCCCAAAAAACTGAGAGAATTAAAACAAAACTTGAAAGGGCAGCCCAACCCAAAATTTCAAAGCAAGATAGACAAAGTACATTTCTCATGTCACATAACATAAAATAAAATAACACTGATGTGTTTTGGCACATAGTGTTTAAACTACACAAGTTGATTTTAATGATATACAGAGAGGCATAGTCAGGACACAGCTTGAGGTTGGATCCAATTAAATGGGAGCCAATCACTTTCACCCTGTGAGTCTAGATACAGCAACCAATTTTAGGTCAAATTTAAATCCTCCTTAGCAAACACTGTAATATTTCACAAAATATTCTACCTTGCCAATACTTTACATCAGCTTTACACCATGGATAATTAACCATACTCAATTTAAAAAGCACCTTAAGCTGAAGCCATCATTTATGGATTAATTAAATGATTTTCTATTTGTTGACTTACTGCAGTAATTATGCTGATCTGGGACAGTTACCAGATCCATGCATCCCAGCTGTTGTCAGCCATGTGGTCTTTTTTTGAGTCATACTGTTGTACTATACAATACTTTTTTTAATACTTGGGCCTCCCTAAATGAGAAGAGATAGGGGGACACTTTCATAAGTCCTTCAGAGATTGTGCTGCTTGAAGCACATGCCAATGTTTACCCTCCAACTTGGAGACACAACAGATGTACTTAATTTCCTCAACAGCTGTACTCTAAATAAAAATACAATGCTTGTGTTCCCTGATGTGGAGAACCCATATGGCACCACTCTTCACGAAGATACTTTGAACTCCGGTGCCTAATTAATTCTCTAAGAGAGAAACAACACAAGTCCCTCAAATGTTTTCCTTTTAGAACTGCTACATTATGTTTTGAGTCCCAACTATAAAGCAATATGAATCAAACTAGTACCCTCAGCAGGCTGGCACTCTTTTGGGAGGGGTCACAGGTGGAACATAAGGATTTTTTGTTGTTTCATATCTTAATAAGAGCTTAAGTTGCCTGAAATTTACCTGTAAGTACAATACTGACCAAATCAAATATTTGGTTTTAGTTGTATAAAAAGATAAAACTGGAGCAATTCAAATTTCCATCTACCAAAATTATGTGGAATAAACTCAATACTGCATGCATGCTGCTAGTAATTATACAAAATATTAACAAATAATACCAGTTGGTCAGTTTTTGAGGTTCAGACGTAACTGCTCAGACCCTGATGACTTTCATTCAAAGGACACAGTAATGGCTACTCAGTCTAAAAAAGAGGTTTTAAGGGATGTGTAATCTCATTTTGATTTTGATTTCAATTTCCACTCCCAGCGATCACAAAAACAACTGCTGAGGAAAAACATTTGTTTTGCCATATTCCATTATGGGAGTGTACTCTTATTTTGACTTGTCAGTCTCACGATGAGACAAAATGTATTTCTACACCTAGCATCACATAAGCAGTAAATCATATATCTTTATATTGTTTCTTTTTTAAAATACATTGTAGTTATTTGCTCCACAAACAATTTTATCCTGATCAGTGTGTTACGATGGCACCTACTCAGCGTTTTTGCAAAAGTTATCATTGTTAAGTAATGCTTTTGTAATATCACTTCTTATCAGCATCTAAGCCGTGAGTTAGCTCACATCATATGCCTCCCAGCTGATCAATTCCTCTGATCAATGCCAACCACTTCTAGAAGGTTGTATGTTAATGACTGCACATATATTTACATGTACATATACATATACATATACATATATATACACGCGCAAACATACACACACACACACACACACACACATACATATATATATATATATATACACACACACACACACATATATTCTTAGACACACGCACACACACGGGTGTATATATTTGTGTATGTGTGTATACATGTGTGTGTGTGTGTATTTTCTTATTCTGTACAGTATGCTTTACAATCTTTTCTTTTTTAAATTTTGACATGATATTCATTACGTGTAGGAGTATTTTTTTCTAAAAAT
>JAPZDV010021018.1:0-25275 GCA_029814665.1 Acanthurus lineatus | reverse complement strand
TTTATTAATGTTTTTGGGTGTTAAATCACATGTCTTAAAGAAGAACAATAACATATTTACCCTTCACCAGACACCACAAGAGCGCCCAAAGGATACGAGGAGTCTGGCAGAGAATATTACTTCACCAGCCGAGAAATCTTTGACAACATGATGTATAACAACAGGTACAACAGTCTCTGCTGTGAATTTATGAATAATTAATGAATTAATGAATGCTGAGAAGGCATGGTCACACTTCAGTGCCATTTTTGTGAAGTCTAAATACAGTCACCAGTATGTTTTTTAAAATTTCAAAAAATGCTTTGAACATAGCAGTGTATTTATGAGCATTTTTATTCCAGACTGTCTGCAACTTGCACTGCTTGTCTGATTTTTATAAAATGAACATTTTAAAATAAACACTGAGAGTCTTTAGTATAACTCAGCTCTTTAGTAAGGGCAAAATGTCTTTCTTAAACATAAAATTAAACATGCTTCTAATATTTATTAAAATGAAAGGATGGTACTGTGCCATGTCTTTGAAAACATAACACTTAGCAGTTTTACTGGCACCATGGGACCAGAGATTAATGCAAGTTGTTCTTGATTCGATTAGGAAATGCTGTGATTGCATGCATGAAAAATCATGTTACTGTGAGAAAATTCACAAATTTAATTCAATGTTTAAGTATCTTATACATCTATGTCCTGCAGGTTTCTGGAGTATGGAGAGTACAAAGGCAATCTGTACGGTACCAGCATTGAGTCAGTGAGGGAAGTTTTAAACAATGGGAAGATCTGCGTCATCGACATAGAGCCAAATGTAAATACAACACTGGATATAAAATGTTTTGCAAAGCTTAAGACCATAATCTTCAAATTGAGGGCACCAGAGAGGATTAGAATTGGAAAATGCCCGTTAAAGCATTTTTCAAGTCAAAAGCTGTCAGTGTTGATCAGCTTCTGTTTGCACCTACCAGGAAGCTGCTGTGCTCCTGAAATTTAGCTTGCTAACTTGCTTGAGTTTTTTGAAAGGAAAGGATCTAGCAAGTAGACCAACATTACAGATGACATAAGCTCAGCAGCAAAACATGTTAAGAATTACTGGACAAATATATATGAGTGACAGCAAACATAGTGTACAAATTTTTAAAATCTAAATTTAATCAGAATTAATCAAGGGTTTGAATTAGAATGCCACCAATGCATGCAGCTTTTGTGCATCCAGTCACTTTTATGAAATTGTACTTGCAGTAACTTTAATTTGAGTAGACTTCATTTATGTCTTGCCTTTTTGTTTAGGCCATTCAGGCAGTGAGAACTCACGAACTGAGGGCCTACGTTATCTATGTGAAGCCTCCACCACTGGAGCGCCTCAGGGAGACGAGACAGAGCTCACATATCACCACCAACTACTACGTGAACCGACCGTTTAAGGTAAACTCTCTGTTATTTACATATATTTAAAGCCAGTCTTTCTCTGCACATTTGAACGGCATGAGATCTGATCATATCAAATTTGCAGACCCTCCACCTTCTCTGTATTCTAGTATTTGTAGGAATTCAATAACCTTTTTTTTTTCTTCCAACAGGATGAGGACTTTCAGGAGATGGAAGAAGCTGCCCGGAAGCTCGAGTCCCATTACTTACAGTTCTTTGACCATGTGATCGTCAACGATGAGCTGCAGGACTCCTGCGTGCAGCTCCTGACAGCAGTCAGAAAGGCACAGGATGAGCCACAGTGGGTTCCAGCCAGCTGGATACGACCCACTAGTGAGTCATGAAGGAGAATGTAGGAGGAGGAAGCAAGAGGAGAAGAAAATTGTTTTCCCTAAATTCATGGCAGCAATTATTTTCTTAATTAAGTTTTACAGATTCCTTGTCAGACAAATCTTAACATGTAGATCAATGACATGTCCAACACTGTTTTGGAGTAGTAATGCATTTATATTTTATTATTTTGAACTTGTTGTTTGTGTGCTTGATCTGGTCCTTAAGTCGCTTCAATCCCCAAAGATAAGATGGAGCTGGAGTTAAGCTCAAAGAAAGCCCTGACACTGTTCACGTGTTTCATGTCAGTGAATTTAAGTTTAGACTCGATTAGAGTTTTTTCTTAGTATTAAAACAGTTACATGCTCCTTAACGTAAGTGCTCCTTCTTCGGAACAAACTAACAAAAGTTTGACAGCAAAAACATCAGATTTTCTTAGATAAGCAGATAATCAAGTCACGTCTCTGAGTGTAATTATATTTAAAGGAAAGTTATTATAGGCACAGTTGTTTATAGAATACAACCACTTACAAAATGTTCCCTGTGCTCTGGAACAAAACCAACGCAACAATATAATTTATTGCCTTGCTACCTATTCTTATCCACAAATCTTCAATAAAAAAATGGGATCTTTTTTTCCAACCAAAGTTTACAAATTAGTAGGCAAAGTGATTTTTTGTTTCGTGTTGTTAAATGTTTTGTTTTTCATTCTGAATTTGTGTCACTTTATTGTGGTATGCTATAGCCTAAATTTTGTCATTGCATGCCAAATAAATTATTACAGTTTTTTAAAAATATATCCAAAAGGCTGTGTTTGGCGCAAAAATTACACTTTTTGTCCTTGTTTCAATAAAATAATGTGATAACATGCTAAGGTACAAGCAAAACAAAGACATTTTGTATTTGAAGCTGTTTTTGACATCAATAAACCACTTCTGAGGTTGAGTAATTGATCCGTCTGTCTGTCTGTCCATCCGTCCGTCTATCTGTCTGTTTTGGGCATGGATGTTTTATAAGAGTACAAATGTGATGATAATACATGCATAAAGCTCTTATTATACATCCATTGTTTTGGCTTAGCGGCTTGCTTTGCATTGGAGCTTTTATTTTGAAGACGCAGGAAATGTACGACTCATAAATACAACCGGGTAACATTCATTCCACTTCCAGAGTGTTAATAAAGTGGCTAAATAACAATGAGAGAATCAGTTTACTTGGTCTTAAACGACTGTAATCCTGAGAAAATTCCTTCTCACCTAAAAATGATTGAATGAATATTTAAAGGCGCAGTTTTCGAAAAAAAATTGCTTTTTAAAATGGATACGAGAGGCTCAAAGGTAACTACTTTTTAAAATAACGGTAACGTAACTGTTATCGCCTAACTTGAAAATGCAAGAAGAAGCTTGTACAACAGCTATAGCGTAAAGTACAAGTACAAGTATTATTTTAAGAAAATTTATAATATTGTTATGTTGTTTTATCGAATTACGTTCGCTAGCTTGCTGTTAAGACGCTCTAAACCGCTCGTGATAACCGACGGTATTGTTACATATCAACAGTGGGATTTGTATGGAAATCAAAGCTAGGTTACTAGTACATATTGCTAACAACTCGTGTTTTTTCCATTATAGAGAATGCAACCCAGGGAGCTCCCACCTCTTCCACAGGTTAGTCATATTACTCTCATAATGTTTTTACTGGTACTCTTGCCCAATTTCCACACCGTCGTCATTACGGAACACTAAGCTCTGTTAAAGTTTTTCAAAAGTAAGTGATTAATTTAATGCATTGTCCTGTAAAAAAATAAACAAAATAAAATAAAACAGCTTAGCATTACGCCTACCCACAACTGCGAAATACAAAACTACTAAGTGGCATAAATTTTATTAAACCTGGGAAAGCAAACAATAATTTTTAACCCAAAAGCATCAGAGGACGTAATCAGATCTTTTACCTTAAAGTTACTAACTTTAATATCACAGTAAAAATTCTTTGACACACAAAAGTAACTTTGCAGCAGAAATGTAAACTTTTCCAGCTTCTTAAATGCAAATTCTCTATCTTTTTCTTTGTTTTGTTTTACATGAGTGAAATTTCATAGATTTTGATTAAGTACTGTTGATTAGACAAAACAAGTACTGCATGTCTCAACAGATATTCGGGAAATAACATTGTGCATAGTTTGCTGTGTTACATGCAGTGATCAGTTGGAGTGACATAGTCTCAGTGACATTGCACTGAAAAAAAGTTTAATTAGGTCTCAGCTGTCTCTTTCTGTAAGTTCATCAAAAAATGGAAAATACAAGGATTTTAATCAGATAAGGCCTCTATTTTTTTGGATTGAAATCACTTCTAACATTGCTTGCTACCTTACAAAGCTTAAAATGTATTCAAAAGATCTTAAACATTTTTCTGAGCCCATGAAGGGACAATATAACACAACTTACAGTGTTTTTTTATCGCTGTCTCAAGCCTCATCAGAAAGATTAAACCAGATTCCATAGACACACTTCCTGAATGTTTCACTCACCCACGCACAAGAGTTTCAATAGGTTTGAGTTGTCTGACCTCTGCCCTGGTTAATCCTCAGTCGGTGAGGATGTATGAACACAGATTTAGCCCAGGATTTAACCGTGTCAGACAGGATGTTATGTGTAGCTTCACTCCACTCTTACTTGATTCTTGTTGGGAATGGCCAGAAAGACGACGGTAAGGTTTTTTTTTCTGATTTAACGCTACAGCTAAACTAAATTTCTGAAAAGCTCCGGCAGTGTTTGTCGGAGTTTTAAAGAAACCCCTTCACTTGACTGCAAAATGTTTTTCTATGGGTTCATTTTAGAATGAAAGCCTGGAAAATCCTCTGTATGATGATTCTGGACCTCGTACCTTTTACATAGGGTCCTTAATTGGCTGTTTTTTAACATACTATTCCATCCATTTATTTATTAATCCATCAAGCTAACTACTTGTGCATGTCTTGATCATACCTAATTATTAAATAATTATGTTTTAGGAAAAAAAGTTATATACTACTGTGATGTGCTGACAAAAATTTCAATAAAAACCAGTAAATTTATACTTTTAGTCAATTATAATGCATTTTCAGAGGTTAAAAAAACATAAAAATGCATAATTTAGGGTTGGTAAAAACTGCTGAAACCATTTTTAATCATCAAAGGGATATTTTTTAAAAAGGAGTTGATTAATTGCTTCATTTGGGTGTAAACAGGTCATGGAAAAACTCTAGAGTTACAGTCTTGTTATTTGTTTGAGTGAGGTGAAGGAACAAAATTGTTGTCTCTTCTTGTCCCTACAGAGAGGGCAACGCTCACTTCCTAGAATGTCAAGGTAGGTAGATGTGTTACTTAGCTACTGTGATATGACATTGTTTTTATCTGCAGTTTTTATCTGTGTTTATGCTGAACAGTCGACCAAAACTCCTCTTCTTTTCTCTTTTATCAAACATTGGGAAATATGAAGTCAAGACACAGCTGGTGAGTCAGGAATTAAAATAAAGAAATTGGGATTTTTGGGATAAATAAATATTATATTTGTACTGAGGCTATTGATTTATGATCTTGTCAAGGAGAGGTACCTGCAGCTAAACAGAAGAAGAAGAGGGTGAGAAAGGAGACAAATGGAGTCGATTACATGGATGGTATGTAAAACCTAAAACCTGTAATTTACCTGGGCTTAAAAGGCCAGTTCACCTAAACAGGAAGGCTCAAAAAAGCTTGTACTTCACTTTTGCCTGACTTGACAATACTTAAAATGCATAAATGTGTCTACAGTGTTGGATGTTTTGAGGGTTTTTTTGGAGTTTTTGTTCTAAATTTCTGTTTAATCAGTCTGTGACATTGATTTAGGACATAAAAAGTCTTATTTACTGCTAATTAAAGTCATGATTGTCACCAAGACCCACCATGTTCTTTGGATGGTTTGTAGATATGTGATCAGAGGGTGAATGATTTAAATTACCTTTGCTCCTGTTTAGATCAGGGATTGGAAATGGGAGGCCTTGGGAGTCGAAGAGAATCTGAGGTTGGAGAGCAACTGACCTTTGAAGCTACAGCAGATGCACCCCCACAGAGAAGGAAGAAGAAAAAGAAAGCTGCCACTATTGGTAAACACTTAAAAAGTCCCTGTAAAGGCTGTTTTTCATGCAACCCTCAAATATTGTAGTTAAATCACGATGAAATCTAAACTTATTAAACCTCTTGACCCTCAAAAGGAAACACTTTCACTTTAAAAAAATGAAAGGGGAGGAAGGTGACAGTTGAAAGAAAGTTAATACCAAAATTGACCACTTGTGTTGTTAAGCATACCAGAAGAGGATCAAAAAATTTGTTGATTCGTGGTTTCAGATCTTGAAGATGACCAAGCTGACCTAGTAAATGGAGATGCAGCAGATCAGACTACTGATGGAGAAGAAGTGGTCAGAAAACCCAAAAAGAAAAAGTAAGAAAGTAATAGACTTCTACTGAAATGGTACTATAATATGTCTCCCGCATGTTTGTTCCTTGACTTTTTTATATGTATATAAGTTTCACTAGGTTTCACTGTTTTTTTTCTTGCCATTCTTTAATTTATGAATAAATTTTGGGATTAAGTTATATTCTGTTTAGGGTTTATTTATCTGTCTGCAGTTGTTCTGGTTTCTGCTGTCCAGGTGCCACATTGGACAGAGTTTGTATCCTTTATTTGAGTGTTTTTTAATATAGTATAATAAAAAACTGTTATGTGTGGGCTTTTTGACACAAAGAAACAGTATCAAACTAAAGGACAAATAACACAATCTAATAAACCACATTATTACTAAAAACTTAAGAACTAAACATATATACAGTTCATTTTTTTCATAACTTTTATTCTTGTAATTTCAGGAAACCAAAAGTCATTGAATCGCAGTTTCCTGATGAATTGGACATAGAAGAGGATGATATTATCAATGAAACCCCTCCTCCAATTCCCCAGCATGCCTTGTTTTCAGCGCCACAGGGTCAGAGCCAGCCCGTGGGGAAAGTCTTTGTGGAGAGGAACAGTGAGTAACAGAAGACATCTTGTCTGTGAAATGATATTTGAAGTGGGGATTAGAACTTCTAAGTGCATGTGTGCTCATATGCAGAGCGTTTCCAGGCTGCTGAGCGCTCAGACTGGAGGAAGACCAGCGACCAGATGGATAACATGACAGATTTCCAGCACATTCAGCCGCTTTGGACCACCAGAGATGTTTCTGTCAGAGTTCACGAAGGCTTTAGGTGAGGTAAACTTATCATGAGAGTGCATGAGAGCACTTAGTCTACCTTCCCTAAATTTTTCTCCTCCTTTTTATTTCAGGGTGTTTGGCCTGTATTGCCATGGCTTTCTGGCGGGCTATGCTGTGTGGAACGTGGTGGTGGTGTACATGTTGGCAGGGCAGCACCTCACCGCTCTGTCCAACCTGCTGGAGCAGTACCACAGCTTGGCTTACCCCTCCCAGTCTCTGCTCTACATGCTGCTGGCCATCAGCACAGTGGCCTCCTTTGATAGGTAAAGCTGTTAGAGAAACCTCCCAATGACAACGGCACTTCATGCAGATGTGAACTGTTTGCCCATTGAAATTTTCCAGCTTTGAAGCTGCAAATGCAGCTGTTTGTTTGAAGAGGAATACAGCTTGTTTTTTAAAAAAAGTCAACTGTCATTGTCTCAGGGTGAACCTGGCCAGAGGCTCCATGGCTCTGCGGGAGTTTGTCACACTGGACCCTGTTGCTCTGGCCTCATTCTGTGAGACAACAAAGATTTTTAAAGGTTAACAATGTTTTCCCTCTAACTGTGTCCATTTGGTTTCATTGTATGCTCTTTGTTTATTTTGATCTTATCCAGTGTATTTCTCAGCGTTGGTCCTCTCTTTGAGCCAGCAGATGACCAGTGATCGCATTAATCTTTACCCAGCCTTCAACACAACGTTATGGTGAGCTTGCTGAAATCATTTGTTTCTATCTTACTGTGTATCCTGAAAATTATGCCTAAGACTCTCTTTTTTTTCTTCCCTAGGCCACAAGGATCAGAGCACCAGATTCTCCACCCATGGGTGACTATCAACCTGGTGGTGGCCCTGCTGGTGGGTCTGGCCTGGATCTTCATCGCCACCAGGCCTGAGACAGACTATACTGAGTGTAAGAGAGAGAACTATCTGTGTTGAGCACTGCTTTAATTTCATTTTTTAAAGAAAATCTGTTTTGAAGGTTATTATTTTTTCTATGTCCTCAGGTTATCTGATGGCCATGGAGATTGAGCTTCCCAAACCAGAGGACAAATCAGAAATGACAGCCTGAGGAAGAAAAAATATGAGTAATCTGTTCTGACACATATTGTACAGCTTGTTGTCATTTTGCACATTTTTTTCTGTATCTGGACAGTGAACTCTGAATATGTTGTGGATTACTTTTTGTATTTTTTAAATGTAATTGTTTATTTGTAAATACAAAGTTTATCCAACAAACATAGTCTCTTTATTATATTCTAAAGAAACAAGATGCTCTTGACATGATTACACATACGCTATCATGAATATGACCTTATTTTACTGAATAGTATATTTACTGTATGTCCACTATAGTTCCAGGTAGAGACATCCAATTTTTTAATCTCCATAAATGCGTTCTAACTTGACTCAGCTTCCATAAATATTTATCGGGTTCAATAATTTGAGCCTCATCCTAGGAAGTAGCAGGTTGAGTGGTTTATCAAACAATATTTTTTGTTGAAATATTTTTTATTTTCTCTGAGTTCTTAATGTTCCAACCAATTTTTGTTGTGTGTACATCTCCAAGTAATTTAAATCATACATAATTATATAAATACCCTTGTAATGAACTCAGAACTTTTGCATCTATTTTCGATTTTCTGAGTTCGATTAGTTTGCTCTGCCTCTCATCCAGGCAGTGTAGTCGAACAAAGAGAAACTGTTCTGCCAGGATAGTTTTTGTTGACGTGGTAACAGTCACTGTAACTAGTTTTGATAGGAAATGCAAAATCGTGATATATAAAGCCAGAAGTCATGTTGGACTTTGCTATTTTTGCTGTCACGTTTGTCATCATTTTGGTCGGTGCTGTTCTCTATTTGTACCCAGTAAGTCACTGCAAGTTTGAAGTTAGCTTCAAGTTAATGCTAGCTACTTAGCACTCCGCTGTCACAAGATACTGCTACATCAGTGTTCTTTTAAAATATTTTTCCTTTGTGCAAGCAGAAACGTTTCATACAACTTCATTAAACGGATTCAACGACTTGTTTGTATCATTTCATCGTTTCTGTGTACAACTTGTTACATCAGTCAGTCCACTGATTCAGTGCGTTGGGCGATTACAAGCACCCTGATTTATTAACCTGCACTGGACGTTTAGTACGCTATTTCTCAGCCGATTTTACCCCAACATCTTAAAAAAAAATACCCAATACCCAAAACGTTGTATAAAGATGTGTGTGTTTACCTGTAAAAGAGAAGGGATAAAATCGCCACATTTTTCAATGAGATTCGATACTTCTGATTGGAATCCAAATTATAGACTGTATGGAGGACAGGCATAACAACCTAACAGTCTGTTAGGGGAGGATGTAAATGTTTACCAACGTCACTGCAGACAGGATACATATCTAGATGTCAAAATCGTATAAAAACTTGAATATTTTGTTAACATTTATTGGTGAATTCAATTTCCGACGTTTTTCAGTCTTCTAGAAGAGCCTCTGGCATCCCAGGCCTCAATCCTACAGATGAGAAGTAAGATATTAATATTATTATTGTTTTTTTTTTGCTGTGTTTTCTCTCCTTAAAACTATTGTTCAGCAAAAAGATGTTCTAAAGTTCATATTCATTACTTCATTGCCTAAAAACAAATAAATGACATTAAGAATGACTTGCATATATTTGACTATTCATTGTATTTCTGAAAGATTTTCCACATTTTTCAAGCTTACAGACTTAAAAATAATTATATACATATATGGGCACTATGCATATGTTCACATCATTGGGTATTCACACTGATTTAAAACTGTCTGTTCTCCCAGGGATGGGAACCTGCAAGACATTGTTAGCAGAGGTAGTCTGCATGAATTCCTTGTAAGTCTGCATCAGGACTTTGGGTCTGTGGCATCGTTCTGGTTCGGCCGTCAACCTGTGGTTAGCCTGGGCTCTGTGCAGCAGCTACAACAACACATAAACCCCAACCACAGCAGTACGTGCACCAGCATTTACATGTTTCTTGGGTTAGACTGTTCTCTCATTGAGTAAAGACCGTGCAGAGGTTTCTCTCATACTATGTCTCTGTAAATTCATGAGGAAATGAAATAACAGTTGAAAATAAAAACATTTTTTTTCTTCTTCTCAGCTGATTCCTTTGAGACAATGCTGAAGTCGTTGTTAGGTTACCAGTCAGAAATGGGAGGTGGGGCCATCGAAACTGTAAGAAGGAAAAAAGTGTATGAAAATGCCATCAACAACACACTGAAGAACAACTTCCCCCTTGTGCTCAAGGTTTGTATCATTGATGAAAAGAAAAACATGCATCTGCAAAACCACTCACTGACATTCAGAAGTTCCTACAAATAACCTTCTGTAATTTTTTCTTCACTTAGCTGGTGGATGAACTGGTGGGTAAGTGGAAGTCATCTCCAGAGGCTCAGCATACCCCACTTTGCGCCCACCTGCTGGGTCTGGCCATGAAGACTGTCACCCAGCTTGCTCTGGGCGAGAGCTTCAGTGACGATTCTAAGGTCATTTCCTTCCGCAAGAACCATGATGCGGTGAGACAATAGAGTTTTTCTAATCGAGAAAAAGGGTGGATGTCTTGTAAAACCCCACTTGCTTCTGTGCATTTAATGCTAGTCTTGTCTCTGCTCCTGTGAGTATCAAATGTGGTCTTTTGAATTTTACAAAAATTTTCTCCGTAACACTTTCAAAGGTACTCTTGCTTTTCCATTTTAAAGAAATTGACACCAGTACCTCTGGTAATTTCAATGCAATTTTTCAGTGCTTTATTTTTTTATTTTAGTATTGTTAGATTTTATAAAAACACTATTCATTTAACTATGGAAAAGAAAGATTTTCCAGTTTTGGCAAATTTTTGCTTCATGTGGTTAAAAAAATGCCTAACAAGCCAGAATTTGTCCAGTCAAAGTTATATCGAAGTGGGTCAGTTGATTTTGTTTTTCTCTCCTGCTAATTGACCACTGCCACCAGATCTGGTCAGAAATCGGGAAAGGCTACTTGGATGGCTCCTTAGAGAAGAGCTCCAGCAGGAAAAGACATTATGAGAAGGGTGAGTGAGGTTTGTGTTTCAACAGGGTATTGTAAGCAGAAACTAGTTCATAATTTTAATTGTTTATGAAAAGATGTTGAACTGCCTTCTGACATTCATTATGAGTTTTGTGAGTTCAGTCTTTATCTAGTTTTAATTTTATATTTCTGTTGCCGTGCATTGACATGAGGGACCAGTGCTGGGCTGCTCGGCTGTAAAGAAACAGAAAAAAATGTTTGCAGCAGCTCTTGCATGATTTCTGTGTGTCAAGCAGCTTGAAAGACAGCTAGAAAAAGTCTGTGAGCAGATAAAGACTTTGCATAACCAGTTCATTTAGTATTACTGCCTAAAGAAGTGAACAGCAACTGTTTTAGGGGACTTTTATTGATTTATCTGAGATACTTGGACTTAATTTTGGATAATGTTTGCAGAGATATATGTTTTTTTTTTTTCATCTGTAATCCCCAATCTAAAGTGTGAGGCAGTTAAAAACTCATTCCAAGATGTGAAGGAGTCACTGAAGTCAAGTGGCAATGTGTTTTTTTTTATGTTTTCTTCACGGGTGTTCAGCTTTGTCAGAGATGGAGTCTGTGCTGCTGTCAGTGGCAAAGGAGAGAAAAGCCCAGAGGAAGCAGACAGTGTTTGTTGACACTCTGCTTCAGTCCAGCCTCACAGAACGACAGGTGAATACTTATTGAGCCCCCAAGTCTATTTAAAAACCCAAAAAATGACTGAAAGAGCTCCACAGTTGCCACAAAGATCTAAAAAAGGCCTCAAATGATTTTTTTTGTTGTTGTTGTTGGTTTAAGATCATGGAGGACTGTATGGTTTTCACTTTGGCCGGAAGCGTCATCACTGCCAACTGTAAGTGAAAATCATCAAAACAGTTAATCAGTTTTCTGTCTACTAACTGAATATTTTGGTCTGCAAATGATAATTAATCTCCCTTTTATTTTCTTGATGATAGACTTAAAATTAATTTCCTAGAGCTCCAACATTATTCCATTAATGTGACCTTCACATCGGAGCATTTTTCACTCTTTTTCAGTTTAACCACCCCAAAACTCTAATGTAAAATGTTGTGTTTTGGCAGTGTGTATCTGGGCACTTGGCTTCCTGTCAACATCTGAGGAAGTTCAAGACAAACTGTACCAGGAGCTTGATGAGGTTTTAGGTTCTGGTCCAGTTTCCTTGGACAAGATCCCTCAACTGAGGTAAGAGCTTTGAAGATGGCTTTATGTTTCATCCATCCAATGTAAAATCTCAGTCTATATGTTAGACTAGACACCTGGCAGTGGCCCAAATTTTGTGAAACATACAACATACAAACATACAATGTATTTAGACAAGCTGAGGAGGAATATTTCAGATAAACTATTCATGCTTGATGCTCAGTCAGATTAATCTTATCAAATTTCTGTTCTTGGAAAGATACTGCCAACAGGTCCTCAACGAGACGGTGAGGACTGCCAAGCTGACCCCCGTAGCAGCTCGGCTTCAGGAAGTGGAGGGCAAAGTCGATCAACACGTCATCCCCAAAGAGGTATCAGGTTTCTTGTGATCTGTTACTGGCTGTCTGTTTCTTTTCTGCTCATCATGAAATTTTTACAGCCAGACAACTTCATTGTAGAGAGGCCTTGAGTAAAGAAGAATTAATTTGTTACTAAAGCTTGGGGAAAAAAAGTTGGGATGCTTTGTTATTAGTAATCATTGTAATTTTTGTTGCTCCTTTGGTCACAAACAGACTTTGGTCATCTACGCATTGGGAGTGGTCCTGCAAGATTCTGACACCTGGAGCACTCCATACAGGTCCACTTATTATTACATTTACTTTCTAACAAGTTCATTAATTAATTTTAGATTGCTCCTCATAAATTATGAAGGAGTTGTGTTCAGACTATCAGGTGGTTGGTTCAAATCTAGAAATCCAGGGAGCCAGAAGTGACCATACTTGCACACAAGGTTGGAGTTGGGAAAGATCTGCATTGCGACTAGTGACTGTGAGATGCCTGGCAGGCAGCAAGCAGTTGCTGGCACTCAAATTGTCCACACCCTTAATTATGCATTACTTTAAGCCTTAATAAAATTTAAACGAGCAAGTCATATAGAAATTTTCCCCTGTGCAGATTATATGAACAGGGAGACCAGACCATTTTTTGTACTGGGCTTCAAACTTGTTTATTTTGCCTGTAAATTTGTATATTTTAGTATTCGAGTCTAAAAGGTTTGACTCAATTTGGGGGGCAGCCTCAAGTGGCCATTTTAGGAACTGCAGGAGTTTTTTGCATTGGGCTCAACTACAGTGTCAAGCATGGCTGTAGACACTGGAAAATCTAGTTTTTCTTTATGGTTAAGAATATTTATTTGTGTGTTTTCTCTCAGGTTTGATCCAGATCGATTTGAAGAGGAATCAGTCAGGAAGAGCTTCTGTCTGCTTGGATTTTCAGGGAATCAAACATGCCCAGAGCTCAGGTAAAAACCGACATCAACACCAAAATCAAATCCTACTTATTCTAGGCAAAAGTTTTAAACTTCCAGACGCAGAGTGTAGCCATTTAGCTTGAAAAGAGTTTTTAAAACAGTAATTAATGAAGTTTGAAGCTTTCCTGACTCTGAGTGCTCTGTTTTGGGTGAGTACCACTTTAATTAATCCTGCATACTTAAAGTAAAATTACACAGTTGATTATCTTTGTTTGTTCCGACAGGTTTGCCTACACCGTTGCTACTGTCCTGCTAAGCACATTGGTACGGCAGCTGAAGCTTCACCAGCTGAAGGGGCAGCTCATGGAGGTCCGATCTGAACTGGTATCCACACCTAAGGATGAAACCTGGATCACAGTCAGCAAAAGAAGCTAGAACCAGTCTTTTAAAGCCCCTGCGGGAAGACAAGATGAAGAGTCCCTGTTCATAAAAACAGTATATTATATTACCAACAAAGTATTTCGTTGAGGAATCCAGTCTGTGAGACATAACATCAATACATCACTCAACCTTAATTTGAGTATTTTTCACAACATCATGGAAGTTGACAGGTGTTAGAATTTAACTCTTAATTTGAATCATTCATAACGGCTCCTTTGTTGTAAGGAGCTTTTTCTAAACTTTTATGTACAACCATTGTTTTTTATGTACAAGTTGGATCACCAAATGTTGTCGGTTGTCATCCTAGTGCCTTTTACTGTATAGTAATTTGAGACCTTAAGCACATAATTACCTTGTCTGTACACAGGTTTAGATTTGCACTTCAATTTTTCAATTCAGTTTTTCAAATGAGGGAAACTTGGTGGTTTTAATAAAGAAATAAGAGTTGCAGATTAAGGTTTTTTGTATTTCTAGGATGGTTAGCTGTCTTGAGTCAAATGTCCTATGAGTTGTGGCTTGTTGATTTTCTACACATGACATTGACAGATTTCCTTCCCTTGTTTAACACAGTTGCTTCCTATATATCATTAAATATGAATGGTGATTTTCTATGTTTGCAACTTTCTTTTCATTTCACATATAATTATTATATCATAAAACAATTTCCATTAAAAGTAAGTTTCCTACACCAAATAAAAAAAATTCTAAATAGTATAAGTTAAGAATGGCAGTGTCATGAGTTAAAAATTGGGTTTCAGTCTGCACTTGATAAATTTGAGCAGGCCTGATTCTCTGACCATATAAAGAGGAAGTAATAAAAGGGATAACCCTGAGGAAATAACAGTCTTTTTTTCAAATATTTTATTCACTGAGTTAACAGAAACGTACAGCATCTCTGAACTAAAAACTAATTTGAAAATGTGACTTCAGTTAGCCTAATGCATACATTAAAAGAGTTATTTTGCCTACCACAAAGGCACTTCATCAAGTGAGAATCTGCTTGAATACATCATCACTAATTCGGGGAACCTCTGCCACCAGCTGCCAGGAGATCCGTGCAGTGCCACACATGGCCACCGTGGCGCCAGTGAGCCCGCACACAGACACACCGCTCCGCTTTGCTAAAGATGTGAAAATGGCGGAGCTACAAATGCTTCTGGAAGAGGAGATTCCGGCAGGACGAAGCGCACTACTGGACAGTTTCACCAATCTTGAAAGAGTTGCGGAGTACTGCGAAAGCAATTATGTGCAGGTAGGTTATCACTGGTGTGGAAGAAAAGACGGTGCAGTCTTTTGTCGGGCATCACTTACGACAGTACGGTGGGGCAAGCTGATGCTAGGCTAGCTGTTGCTAACACTGCTGATATGGTGCAGCCGTGTTAGCCAGCTCTAGCCTTCGCTAAAGTAAAAACATCATCCTGTCAGGACATTTTTTTCATATAATAAAACCTGGATTATCCTTCAAACGTTACATCAAATGCAGAAGGTATCAATAATGCTTGTAGATTCATATTTTCATTAATATAACGTTTTGTGTGACTTGTACATCTAATGGGTGCTATCACGTCAACCAGGTAACATTAGCTTGCTAGCCAGCTGCTCGGCATCACCCAAGGTCTAAATAACCAAACAGGCACCGTGACAATCGATTTCGCTGCTCTCTGTGAGATCAGTCACTGCCACAGTATCAGCCAGGTGATCATGCACCGGCCGGAGATGTAGGACGAGATATCACGCCAGATTAATTTCCAATGAGCCTTTAGTTGACTAAAGATTAACAGCCGTGACAATGTTTCTAATAACCCCTGCTTTATGATAGTGAGCTGAAAGACTGCGACTTGCTCCTAACGTTACAGCTGCATATTGCATCTAAATGACGGCTTTTGACCTCAGAAATGTCCAATTTAAAGTCTATTTAAATGTTGTTCACACTTAGTTATGTGTCCTGGGAAAGGGAGTGTAATTTTGCGTCTCTGAGTCGACGATGTGTTCAATTTGCGATGAATCTGCATTCCATTTTGGCCTGTGTGTGAGAGCCATTCAGAAATTTTATGAAATTCTACAGGTGTGATTAAGTTTTATCGGATATTTTGTTCACCTTCGCTTTGTCTCTTGCACTTTTTAGACCTGCCATCACAAAGGGGTTTACATTTGGGAGAGGTTTTGGCAATGTGTGATGCTGATGTCTGACATCCTTGACGAGCAGGGTTGATCAGGTCTGACGGGTTGCCTCGTAAAAGAGGAGGAGACGGCCCTTCGTCGTTGTCAGCTAGCAGGCGTCTCTGGTTTCTCCTCACTCGACATTGTATTTCCAGTTGCTGTCTGATGGGTATTAACAGATATAAATCAGTTGAATTTAAGACTTTATCAAAGCTATATCTAGTGGAAGAACCACCTTTTCCTCTCAGCTCTGATCTACAGCTTCACCTTGTCATGTCTGTCTTTGAGCAATATGTTTTGCATTATTAGTCATGTAGGAATGGATACTTGTTGAACATGTTAGTTAGCTTTTGTGAAGGTGCTTGATAAGTTCTTTACGCTGGGTTGTTTTTGCACTTTTTGATTCCTCCAGAAATGTGTCTTGCATCCCTAGCACATTGTGTTTCACATACAAGGGAATAGACGTACAACATCTGAGGGTGCTGTAGTTTCCACTAGAGGGGACACCCCTGCCTGCATTTTTTTCTTTTTTTCTTCTTTCTCTCAGTATGTTCTGTCTTACTTTCTAGTATCAGTATTGGTAAATTCATTCTGATTCATACTGCATCCGCTGTGTTGTTAAGTAGTGCACTACATCCTATCAAGATGACCATTTTCGGATTTACATTCCAGTTGACATGTTGTCAATGAGAAGTCTCGATATTGATGTCAAACAAATCTATAAAGAACCCCACATTTTGCCCTTGGGGCAAAGCTGTAACTTTAAAATGAAATGATGAAATAAAATCAATCCGTCAATATCTAATCACAACCCAAAGGCCCTTGTGACCTACAGAGCATTGTTGATATCTGCGGCTATGCATGTAGAAGGGTGTGTATGCTGGTTCAAGGAGTGGTTTTGTTTAATGGGAACTAATGAATATCATTATCAATTATTCTGCAGATTATGTTCTCAATATGACCTCTTCTGTCTCACTACCAGTCAAAACACAAGGTTTATCCTTAAATTGTCTTAATATGAGAAACAGGAAAAATCAAATATTTGTCTCCTGCTTGAAAAAAAGTAGAAATGCACTTGAAATAGTAGAGGACTAGTTTTCTTCCTATCAACTCGTGATTTGTATAATTAGAAATGAAGTTACTGTTAAATTTTCTATTTAATTTCCATTTCACTTGTATTTGGAGGTCCTGTAACTTCAGTGAACCATTTTTATTATTAATTATGCTGTTTATTATTTTTTTGGATTATGGATTGTGGCTGTTCCCTGAGTTCCTATGTTGAACTTCTCCTTTTGTTAAATCTCTATCTTACAGCCTTGCTGTTATACATGCAGTGTCAGAAATGCATACAGTTTCACAGCAAAAACATTAGCTGATCCATCTGCCCTTTAATGGTCCCGTTGAAGTGCCCACACTGTACCCACTGCCCCTCCAGCTGCCCCAGAAGACTTCTCTTACACTAGCTGCAGTTGTATTGCATACCATTAATTTTTTTTTTTGTTTTAGTCTATGATTTTTGACTAAAATGTTGCTTCTCAAATCAGCTGTTTTGCTTCATCCTGCTGCCACATTTTACACTCAGGTCCCGGGACTACATCTGCAACTTAATCTTTAATTTTTGTGTCTTAAGCTTCATGAATATTTACTTCAGGGATATGGAACCAAAGTGAACTCTGTTTTGTTTTCATTTAGCGTTTCTTATTGTCACAATCAATGTGGTCAGTAGTTCCAACTCCTACAGCATTCCTACAAACATAATTTAGGATGGATTACAGCTGCTATGACTAATACACCAAATCAAGAGCTTGTGTACAATGGATAAAGAAAATGCTGCATGGCTCAGATGTCTGAACCGACAGGTGTTCATTTTTGGGGGGTTACAAAGCCTGGCTTGATGTAAAGTGGTGTAAAAACAGAAAAAAAGCTATGGCAGTTTGTCTGCAAGTGTAATTGTGTAGAAATTTAAAAAGTACTAGCCAATCAAACAGACCTCTGCCTAAAACTATTAAACTTTGCTCTTTATAGAGTGGAGAATGCAAGTTACTCTTTCTCATTCTTGTCTCTGTTCTTTTTCTCGCTCAGTCTCCAGATAAGCAGAGGGCACTGGAGGAGACCAAGAACTACACTACCCAATCCCTTGCCAGCGTAGCCTACCTGATCAACACTCTGGCCAACAATGTCCTGCAGATGCTTGACATTCAGGCCTCCCAGCTCCGTCGCATGGAGTCCTCCATCAACCACATCTCACAGGTTGGCAGTTAACACAGACAGTTCATTCCAATGTTATCTACAAACAGAGGACAAACATTTTGTCAAACATTTTTACGGTGTGTTTACAATGAACTTAATTACCTAAGGGATGGTGTGTAGTTGGAAAAACTTGGAAAACTAAGTGAAAAACTTCAAAGAATGAAGTTTTACCTGAGAATGTCAAAAGGTGCTTGTTTAATACAGTAAATATGCAGTGCAGACAAGTGTATACCTGTTGGCTGCACAATAAAAATTTTTTTAGCATTGATCCTACCATTTGATGAAGTTGAAGATTTTCTTCAATGTACTACAAAATTTGTCAGTGATTGATACCTATGAAGCTGTCTGAAATGTCTCTCCTTCATGATAAAGAGACAGGAGACTTCTGATATTAAGAAATCCCATACTCTGCCTCTTGTCCTCAGACGGTTGACATCCACAAAGAGAAGGTAGCTCGGCGGGAGATTGGCATCCTCACTACCAACAAGAACACATCCCGAACACATAAGATCATCGCCCCCGCCAATCCAGAGAGGCCTGTGCGCTACATCCGCAAGCCCATCGATTACAGCATGCTAGATGACATGGGCCATGGAGTCAAGGTGGTCTTTTTTTTCCCTCAATTTTATCAATTAGACTTAATTGTGTGGATGAATCAAAAAATGATAGAAGGGCCTTAATCAGGCGTTGTTGGTGTTTATTGATCATATGTAGAGTGTGATGGATGTATTTGTGAGGAGATAAAATTCAGTAAACCTGGGCAATAGGGAACCCTTATGAGGAAATAACTGAGTTGTCCAGAAAAAGGGTTTAAATTTACTAAGATGGGATTGTGTTTGTGTTACTCTACAATATCAAGTGCATGAAATGGGAAGGGCTTTTAGAGGTCAAACATTCTCTACTAGGTTTCAGGAACAAGTAATGTAAGAAAAAAATCAATGATCCATGCTTTCCACCAGGGTGAGAGACTGATGTCGCCCAGGACATGAATCCAGTCAAATATGCTCCCTGTTGGTGTAAATCTGTCTCCTGCTACAGTTAACATGATTCTGTGAAATCATCATTTCATTTAATAAATGTTGAGAGTGGATGAATTTTATGATGATCTAGTCTTACATTAACTTTTTGAACAAAAACAAGCGTATATTCCAGTAATCAAATCACTAGCCTCAACTTTAAAAAGGTCTGAAAAAGCAAAACCTCAGACTTAACACCAGTGCTTTGTTGCCTGTATTAAGCCAGCTTATCTTTATGCACTACATGCATGAATAAATTTGTTTTTCTGTCCTTCTTCACACATTAATCCTATGATTTGTTCTTCTCTCTTTCCTTGTGCTTGCCTAATTTTACCTTTTTATCAACCATAGTGGTTGCAAAGGTTTAAGGTAAGACTTTCAAAGTAAAAGCTTTAAACGACGGAGGTGCTTTTGTGATTTTTGATTGAAATGTATTTTTTTGTTTTTTTTGAATTGCTGTGAAAGCCATCTTTTTGTTTTCCTCCTTTCTAACTTTCTTTTTAATACATTATAAGGAGCTTGTGTGCTTTTGTCAAAGGGTAACATTTTGGACATAGGCTAAACTGCTTATGCACAGATAGTGAGATGAGTAGATCAGTATCACTCTAATTTTTTTGTCTGTTCAATATGATGCTTAAAATGGTTAGTTAAGCTTAAGACTGGAAAGAGGGGGAAATGACAAGCTTTGCAGTTTTTTTGTAAGTTAAACAAAGAAGATATAATGTGTTAGCTGGTGTTAACAAGTTAGAAGATGCTAGGAGGTGTTGTCAAACTTTGAAAGAACCAGGCGAGCTGTTTACCTGTGTTTTCAGTATTGAGCTAAGTTAACCACCCAGTTGCTTCAGTTTTGTATTGATCAGACAAATTGGAAAGTATTGACCCTCTCATCATACTTGGTAGGTAAGTGAGTAAGCATAATTCTCGAAATGTAAAGTAGCTCCTTTGAAGACAGGAACTTGACAATAACTGAATGAAATTTTTTACAACACAAGCCTGTCTCTGAAGTCTGGTAGTTAACTAATAGATTTCTACAACCATGCTCTCCTCCTGTAGGCCAGCGCTCAGAACATGAAGGCTGGAGGAGGAGGTGGACTCCCTCGCACCAACCCCCCCACACAGAAGCCCCCAAGCCCACCCATGTCAGGGAAAGGAACCCTTGGGTATGTAATGGGGCCTACATGCTGATATGTGTTCTGATGGATGTAACAGGCACAAAGTTGTGTCCATAAGAGGCTGAATGTTGCTGTGTTTTTGTGGCTTTGGGAAATGGCCCTGGTTGCACCAAGTTTCATCATCATTCCTTTACCTTCCAGTTTAATTAGTGTCCTCTGGGTGGTTTAAACTGCATTTCAGTGCTGGTTCTTATAAGAGTGATAGACTTTGTTTGGGTTTTTCATCTGTTCTGGTGAGACAGGGTTGGGAGCCTCCCTTTTTAAGAAGCCTCTCTTCTTTGTCTCGTTTTGCCTGAGAGATTTTCATGCCAAGCCCCCTGCTGAAACATTGCTCTTGTGATTTCTTGCATTTTAGAAGATTTTATGAATTGTTAGGACTCCAGACATATCTCATCTACACACAGTGGCTGCACATGCTCCAAGACTTCACAAGCTTCAAGACTTTGAGTCATTCTCTCATCCATACATGATTGTTCCTATTCTGGGTTGAAAAATGAAAAAAAAGAACATGCTTTTGCACAGTGTGCTCCTTAAACTGATATTTTTTAATAATTGGTGACACAAACACATTTCTGGGCTGCTAAAAAGTTAAAAATCTAGTATTTATGAATCCTATAGATTTTAATGCACTTAGCTGTGTCAAGTTGTCTGGCTCCTAATAAGTTTCAGGGTTCAGATTTCAGAGAATAGATCAGAAAAATAGATGCTTCCAGAATACACATTTTCTCTCAGTTGACCTTCCTGGATATATTTCTGTTTTGACTTTATATGACGCACAAGTGTTTTTTGTATTTCACTGCAGGACACTAAAGTTGAGCTAGGTTTGTTTATTCATGAACAAAAACACGCCAGAATTTTTGAACCACAATTAACAGATAATAGACCAGATTTCAGTCCAGTGTGAAAGCAGCTGTAGGCATGTTTACATTTGTGGTCACCTCTGAGTCTTTAGGCTAACTGACTGGGTTTTGACTGTGGGAGGCTGCTGACCTGCAAAGTCCATTCAGAAAGTATTGACATCTAAAGAAACATTTCCGCAGTGAGATGGCAATACTCAACCACAAAGCCAGCGTGATGCCTCAGGCTAAAACTCTTATGCTGTGCAGATGTAAAGGTTGCTTTCAACACAAAACTGCAGAATTTCAGCATGCAGTTTGATGAGGGTGTGTGTAATTGGTTCCCAAAAGCCTCATCTGCACCCGGGCCGAAGTTTAAGCTGACCTGTGTGCAGAGGTGAGATCTCACATCTTGGTCTAATGCCAGGGCACAAGATAAATGTTACAGTGAGAAAGTAGTCTGACTAAGGTCACAGTGAGACACTCAGCTGTTCTTAATGGCAGCACTAATTATAAATTATCAGTAGAAATCAGCTGGTTCATGTCAAGTAAATTTTTTATTTTGTTGTGCTTCACTATATTTTCTTGATATCTGTATGAAAAAGACTGGAATCATTCAGTCAATACTATGTTCTCATTTCTCGCCCCGGTTGTGCATGTGTGTGTGTTCGTGTCACTTTGTGTCAATGATTCGAGTTAAGCTCATGTGAAACACTGTTAATGTTGTCTGTTAAATGCTCATAATTCTTAAGAAACAGATGTGTTTGATGCTTTTTGTTCTTTGTGTCTGACTGTTGAAGGTATCTCTTATCCCACAGGGAATCTACTAGCAGCACATTACGTGTTTTTGTCACATTTGGAATCCTCCTGTCTGTCCAGTGCTGTTTGTTTTTTTCTGTGTGAAAATGTGTGTGCATGTCAGTCCCTTCTGTCTGTGTCTGGGTTTGTGATTGATTGTGTGTCCAAATTTTCAGATTAACTGTCAGAGGTGTGTGTGTGTGTGTGTGTCTGAGTGTTTGTCCCTTCAAGACGCATGCCAGTCAACTACAGCTCCAACCCTCATTAAGGCACCTTCTGCCACAGCCTGTGATTACAGGTTGACATCTTATTTGTGGTTGTTGATTTATCGTTTCTCTTATGTTACTCAACTTCCTTCCTTGTTTTTCAAATTTACATTCAGTTGTGTGTTTGTGACCCAGCCCGCCCACTCCTGGCTGCCCCATATTCCTCATAGCAACGTTTTGCCATAGCAACAATTCTCAGAGATGGGTCACCCAGTTGTGTCAGCAGAGAAATTTACATGCCAGTACATCTTTCAGGCCCAGATCAATCAATCCCTGTGTAAAACTGGGGACATCATCAGCATGGCGCTGTTGTCAGGTTTAAAGCTGCTTTATATGCTTTTATTTAATGAAAGTTTAGTTTTCTAGTTCAGAATGTGTTGACAGGAGTTCAGTCTTGCTTCCATTGCCTTGACAGATGGAAGTTAAACCCTATAGGCCCCTTGAGAGGAATCTTGAATCATTTTAGGATCACTTGCACTGAAACTGAAACTAAGACAGCAAAAGCTATTGAAAAAGCTCACCATACACATCTGTCTAGATTAGGTCAGTTTTAAAGCCTAATTTGTCTATTTGGTACTTTTACTGTATTGCAGTCATAAGCAATCAGGTAACAGATATATCTTAAATTGTACCAGAGCCAGCATATGATGTAATTCTTATGAAAGTATGATTTTTAGACAACAGCAGCGATAGCTTTTCATCCTGACTCCGCCTGACAACACCTGTGGATTCACCTGAGCCAGCCCCGAGATTCCATACCTGTCATGCCCCATTTTTTTAAGTTTGCACTTGTTTGTTTCTTGCTCTTCTCCTCTTCCTTCCCCCTCCCCTACACTTCTCTGTGGATGTCCCCCCCACCCTTCCCCTCGACTCCTGTCCTCCTGACCCTCTCGCAGGCGCCACTCCCCTTATAGGACACTTGAGCCGGTGCGTCCGCCCGTTGTCCCTAACGACTACGTCTCAAGCCCGACGCGCAACATGGCGCACCCCCAGCAGAGCCCTGCACGCACTGCATCCGTTAATCAGAGGAACCGCACGTACAGGTACCCCCTCCCCTCCTTCCCAGCATGCCTCTTTACACTTCTTAAACACGCCCCCCTTTTCCTCTACCTCTTCCCCATCTCTTCTTCTCCTCTCTTACAATGCGAGCCAGCTTTTGAACATACCTTTCCCCTACTTCTTCTCTAAACTGACTCCTCGTGGAAAATGTAACTACTTTTACTCCTTTCTCTTTTATTTTATTCCTTTACCCACAAGTTTGACCAGCATAAACCTCTTGGTACAAGAGTTGCAGTTCCCACAGAAAGTCCAGTTTGGCAGTTCATTTGAAGTTCCCCTACCTGTGTGCTCTTCTCGCTGCTCAGATAAGGGCAAGAAATGAGGACGAGGTAGAGATTTAGAGCTTTATTTAGCACGTCTAGATGCAGGTTTCTATGGTAATAGTCACTAAACAGGCAGCGTCGCCCCCACATTCCTGTCAGCCCAATGCCAGCTCACCCCCCAAGATGAGACCCTTTCATCCCCCGAAAACAGAAAGAAAGTCATAGATTCCTCTGTTTGCTGAGAGAGAAATTCAATCCTGGCTTCAAGGGGAAAAACCACAAGACAGGTTGCGTCACTGCGCCCCTGATGTTTGCCCAAATGTTTTAGTATATCAGGCTCGGAAATGGACAAGATAGCTTTCCCTGACTCTCCTCTCAGTATGGTTCTTCATCTGCACAGCTCCATCCACAACTCATTTTCTTCATCACTCAGCCATGCACTATTTTCTGTCGCACAAAAAGTCTGCTCCATGTGTCTCTTGGTTTTACCAGTGTGTCATAGCTTCGTCTCTGTCTTGTGTCGCTGCGTTACCTGTGTCATGTGCGCTTGGTAAGGCTTCCAGCTGCTTTTTTTTAGTATCATTGTAACATAGTCATTTCAAAAGCATAACAACTCACACTAACACATCGTTTCTCTTGAGGGTGCCCCATTTTTGTTATTGTGAAGCCAGGAAACAGAGTAAGACTTGGAACTTGTAAAACCCAGTTTACCAGCACTGCATTGTTTTTAACCTGGTTGCACGGCTGTGTGCTGCAACTAGAATACAAGCTTGTTAGAAATGATAGAGATTAATTACATGAGTTTCCAGGAGTTTAATTCCAAAATCAAATTTAGTTTGTTTGCATTTGAATTAATGGTTGAAATAATTGTGGGTTTCAACTAGAGGAACATTATCAAGGGCCTAGGAACAATTTCAGGAACTTGGAACCTTACTTGTAGGACTAGAGGCATAAGTATGGTCCAGCCAAAATGCCACCACATATAAAAACTCTTTCTCTCCACAAACTTTCAGTGTCAGAAATAAGTCAGGAGGCTGTGTCTGACAATGCTGTTTGCTTTTTTCAAGCTTGCTTTCTGTGCCTCACATTATGATGCCAAAAAATTTCCCACTGCTTTCCCACTTGTTGAAGTGCCTTGTGGGCAGAGTTCACAGGATTTTCTATCTTTTATGCACAGAACTGTGGCTGCTACATCTTGTGGACAACTTTGTTCACATGATAAGGAAGCAGGTGGTACCACTACTATCAATACTATGACAAACCGTGGAACTTTCTTGTTGTTTTAATTGACAAAAGATGAACATTTATGTTGCCAATAAACTGAAAGCATTTTCGAATGAGGGAAAGATGTAGTTTTAAACAAAACTTATTATTTCATCACTTTTGCTAAAGCAGAAGTCAATAACAATCAAAACCCAGCAGATCGTCTAATTTGGAGTGTTTCTGTCTCCTTATTCACCTCTGTATGTCTCCTTTCCACCCATTCTCTACATTCATTAAAATACAAATTAAAATACACAGAACATTATTATGACATAATGACATTATAAGACTGTTTGTGGAAT
>JAPZDV010021017.1:0-25330 GCA_029814665.1 Acanthurus lineatus | reverse complement strand
GCAGTCTCACCCTCCAGCTGTCTCACCCTCCAGCTGTCTCCCTCCCTGTCTGTGGTCTGACAGCTTTCAGTCTCTGAGTGACGTGTTTCACGTTCGATGAGTCTGCAGGAATCCGTTTCACGTTGTTGATCTTTTTTTTCTTGGTTTCTAAATTCGGCTGAACTTTTCCAGGAGCGTGAGACTCAGCAGAGGAAGCTGCTCCTCCGTCTGCAGATAACCTCTCACCTGCTCTCCACCGACAGCCTCCACATCTCCACAAACCAGCGGCAGCGAGACGATGGGCTGTGAAACGAGGCCAAGGTGCCTGTGAGAGGATGCAGAGATCCAGAGGAGGCTGAGGAGAGCGTCTGGAGGCAGAGACGAAGGAGCCAACGACACAATCTGCTTCTGGAAAAAGATCATTTTATCGCAGAAAGTGCGACGGTAAAAAAACTCCAGCGACGTTTTAAAGTTCAAACTGTTGCAGAAGTTTTGCTTCTGGACAATTTTCTGTCTCAAACTACATCTGTGTGCTGTGTTCTTACCGCTGTCGTCCAGCTGTGCAGCGCCCTTGCAGCGCCCATGCAGCGCCCGTGCAGCGCCTGTACAGCACCTGTACAGCACCCTTGCAGTGCCCATGAATCGCCCATGCAGGGCCCGTGCAGCACCTTTGCAGCGCTTTGCAGCACCCATGCATTTGCCAGTGCAGCGCCCTTGAAGCACCCTTGCAGCGCCTGTACAGAGCCTTTGCAGCACCTTTGCATCGCTTGTGCAGCACCCTTGCAGCACCCGTGCAGAGCCTTTGCAGCACCCCTGCAGCGCCTGTGCAGCGCCCATGCAGCACCTGTGCAGAGCCTTTGCAGCACCCTTGCAGCACCCGTGCAGCACCCTTGCAGCACCCTTGCAGCGCCCGTGCAGTCGAGCAGATTCGTTCGTGCTGCAGTGAACACATGAAACGAGTCTCTCACAGGTTTTAATTCACAGGACGCTTTGAAACAAAAGGATCCAAATCGATGCAGTGAAACAAAACATATCGACCTTTTTTATTTCACACATTCTTTACCTGGTTGAAACATGGTGCCTACATTACCCACAGTGCAACTCTTCGTCTGAGCGGTTGGTGGGAGATTCGTGTTTGTTGCTTTAGCTTCAGGAACAACTGAAAAAAGATCAATTAAAGACATTTTTAAACAAAACAGCAATGAATCAGCTGGTTCTGAGTGAATGTTTCCTGGTTTTCTTCTACGAAACAAACATGTCGCCCATCAACCAATCGCTGTCAACAGAATGAGTGAGTTCATTCATAAAACATGATGTCATCATGATGTCATCCTGCTCTTCTCTCAGTTCCTCAGTGAAAAACATCAGTTTGGCTTTAAGCTGCGTTCAGGAGGAAGACGAGTGAAACACGGTCCTTTGTGAGTGAAGTAAAGCAGAATCGATCGATCAACAATAATCAATTCATCACAGAATGTTTATTTGTTTTGATTGACAGGCGAGCTGCGAACATAATGACCCGAAACAGTGTGAGAAAAGAGGAAGAGGAAGAGGAAGAGGAGTGTTGCTGTGTCGAGGGCAGAGATAAAGATCTGCTGCCACCAATCAGGGGACAGAGAGAGAGTGTGTGTGTGTGTGTGTGCGTGTGTGTGTGTGTGTGTGTGTACTTCACAGCTGATGAACTAGATGTTATAATAGAAAATGTTGCTTTCAAGGCTTCATGTTACAAATTGAAAACTTCACTTCAGGGACTCTGAGAAAAAGTCCAAACTAGAAGCGACTTTCTGGTTTTCTTTCTCAGCAGGATGCAGGGATTTTCCTGCTGACTACCTGCCTTTGAATGCAGCATTATGAATTCAGCTGTGATCGGTCAGATGTGTTAAAGGTCGCCTCTCTGTTTGCTTTGTTGTGCGTAAATGAAAAGTAAAACCAGTTCAGTGAAGAAAGAAATGACTTCAGTGTCACATTTTATTTAAAAAAATCCGGTTCAGTCCTGCTGATGTTCCTCTGATGTGGACGATTTCCTACATTTCCCAGAAAGCCTCTGGGAAAACGCTTGACCTAATGTGGGGTTTTTTGTTGTGCAAAGACACAAAGAGAGTTACAGTCAGAACAATGTGTTTTTATTTTAGGGGGAACGAAAGAAAAACTCCTCTGACTCTGAAACATGAGAATTACTCAGATTATTGAACCAATCTGGTTTTATTCTGTTTGAAACGATGGATGAACTGACGTCACTTACAAACACACTGTGTTGTGTTTTCTGAGCCGCTGAGCTCCATGGTTTAGATTAAAATAAGTTTATTAGAGCATCACAGCTTTTATGTTAATTTAATGACTGTTGCATTTAAAAGTAAAGAGGCTTTGTCAAATTTTACTGTCAAACTAAATTAAAAAACTTGCAGGTTAAATGTGTTTCTGAATGATTTTGCATCTGTTTATGAAATATAATGCATTTTTCATTGCAGGTTATAGTTTACAAAATGAATTTACAGGTGCATCAAACACAAAGTTCGTTTCAGACACTTTTTGGTTTAATTACCGTAAATATGGTAAAAAGCAGGAACACATAAGAGCACATAACAGTTTAAAGTAGCATGAGAGACACTGAATAAATCAAAATGAGGATTTCAGTGAAAATAAGTTCAGTTTTTTTTGGTGTTTGGATGAAAAATTGGCTCTTAATGAAACAACAGTAAACTCTCGCTGTGATCTCAGTGAAGTTTCATGTGAACACGGCTCGTTTTTCACAGGATCTTTGAGGCCACATGGTTTGTTTTAGCTTTAATGAAAATTAATAAATAAATTTCCAACCTGATGTCATTCTTCCTCATGTTCCAGGTCACTGAGAAGATTTTCCACAGAAAATGCTCCCAAACAGATTTTGTTTGTTAAATAAAAACCACAGCTGTTTCAGAAACAAACTGAAACTTTTTTTAACACAAAACAATGTGTGAGGTTTTAAAGATGGAGGAACCAATGAGCTCGGAGCTGAGAGGCTCAGACAGGAAGTCAGATGGTTCTGAGACGCTTTGGACTTGAATTTGTGGCGATAAAAAGATATATAGAATAAAGCCAGAATTTGATTTTAATGTATTGATCTTCTTTTCGGTTTCTGAGTCAGTGAAAATGTCCAAAAAGAAGTAAAAACATCCGTCAGTTTCGGTCCAATCAAGAGTCCGAACATTTAAAAGACAAAAACAACTTCAGCGATTCATTTCGTATAAAAACTGTTGGCAAATACTTTTCAGTTCATTAGCTGATTAAATCTTTTTTAAAATAACTGTAACTGAAATAATATACTGTTTAAATTTGGATTTTTTTAAAAAACTGAATCACTGTTAATAAACAAACAAAAGAGAAGCAACTTTGTGGTCACGGTGTGTTTACACGTGAAATGGATTTGACTCCAGTTTCAAAGAACGAAGACGACAAACATTTTAAAAGTTGGAGTCACAGTTGGTCAGAATCGCAGGCTGTTTGAGTGTTTCTGAGTTTCTGTTTTGTTTACATTTCTGTCCCATGACACACACACCACATGCAACAGGAAGCAGTTTGAAACCGATGGAGTTCATTGGCCAACACGTCGCTGCCTGGCTGACCTCACATCTGCCCCGTGCGTCTGGATGACAGATGGCTTCATGAGGCTTTGTTTCCCGTCAGCGAGCAGATTTCCTTCAGACTCAAACCTTCAGCATGTCGTCGTTCTGCAGCTCACCTGCTCCGTTTCTGCTGCGTTTGAGGGACGACATTACTGCAGGAGTTTCCGAGATTCTGCACCAGAAAAGGATTTTCTAAGGAAATTTAAAAACTGCCTAAATTTTGAACTTTTGAAAAGTTTGTGAGAGGAAGCAGGAGAAGGTTCTTCTCTGTTGATCTTCACAACATTTGATGGACCTTCGTCACAGATAAACACACATACTTCTGTTCCTAAAAAACATCTCATAAATGTTGAACGTTCATAATTAAATCATCAAAGCAAACAGACGCTCAGAATGCAGACATGAAGTTGAATAAATCTTTAACATCGACTCTAAACATCCTTTTCAATCTTCGTCATCACAAAAAATCTCCTCACTGTCACTAAATCCTTTTTAAGTGTCCTGTGTGTGAAGGGCATTGCTGACTAAACACAGGGGGCGCTGTTGTGTAGTTCTCACTTAAGGCGAAAGCCTCTGAACACAGAGGAAGAAAGAAGAACTTCCTGGTTTGAGTTAGAAAGGACTCGAAATAAAAAATGAATCACTCATGTTTCCGTTTTAGACAAAAGAGACGTAAAATCAAACTTTAGATTCACACTTTTAAAGCTGAACGAACAAATGAAAGCTGAGCGAACCTGCACGGAAAACCGCTAGGAGGCTAAAACTGACCTGAGGAGAGTGGTGGGTTATAATCACACACACACACACACACACACACACACACACACACACATCTCCATATAACACTGACTATCACACTCACACACCCAGAGAAGAGTGGGACGCACCATCTGTATATTGCTAGCATGCTAGATTTAGTGTTAGCATGCTAGCTTTAGTGTTAGCACACTAGCCTTAGTGTTAGCATGCTGATCGAAGCGTTAGCCCAGGTTAGGTTTAGTTTGGTGTGAAAATAATTCTAAAATCCAACATTTCACAGGCTGAACGGACAGTAGAAGAGAGGCAGAGCAGGAAACTAAAAAAAAACAGGTCAAAGTTACAGACTAACATTCAGAAACATGATCTTCATTTTTATCGTGTATCTGTAAAAATCACTTTGCTGTCTGTGTTGGAATATTCAGAGATTAAGGTCTTCTATTTGCTCTTGTACATCTGAGGGTTGCACACAGACAAACATACAGAACAGAGATAAAGTTACTTATTTTCATGTTTAAACTCAGGAAATAATTCTGACTGTGAACAGCAGCAAAGTCTGAGATCTGAGAAACAGCGTGAATCGACTCGAGCTGCATCGCTGATGGGAAACACAGACTCCGCCTCCTCCCATCTGATGCATCAGCTGACTCTGTGATGGCGAGACGGAGGTGAGTTTCTGCAGAGATGTGGACACAGCAGAGCGTTTTCCCGTTAGAGCTGATGACCCGAGTCTCACAGTCATCTGTGGTCTAAATATAAGAGAAGCTTTCGAATGAACCAAATCATGACTCACGATCAGAGTCAGCAGAGTCGTTTACGCTCATGAGGTCCTGGTTTACGTTTCCAGCTTTTTGTGGGTCATGGTTGTGTGTTTTCACGCTCATGTTTTGTTTTTAAAAAATGTGACCTAATGGAAGTTTTTACAGCCGCTAACAGCGCTACATACAATTAGCATCCGTAGATTTTACTCCCACCAGATGTGCTGCGGATCTTTATATAAACTACATTCCTCTCTTCCCTCCAGCTTTCCTCTGCAGCCTCAGCAGGCTGCATTTATCATGAACCTTTTCTTTTTACCGTCAAAATCGCCTCTCACAGTGACTTTGCATTTTTTCCAGTAATTCCCTGTTGAACTTGCAAACAGAGATACTTTTGTTTTGACGTCCACATGTTTAAGAACACCTAATATGGAGACGTTCAGAAACGTTTCTGCACTGATAATGTCTATTAATATTGACTTTATGGTTTTGACTCATCAGAGAGAGAATGAGAGGTGAAACCTGTCAAACAGCTTCATCAGCATCACCTTCCTTTTAGAGCAAAGTCTCTGTTTCCCCTCGTCTTTAAACCAACATTCAACATCCCAGTTTAGCAGCGTAGCGTGTAAAACAGGTGAAATTATTGGGACCAAAGGTGACCATGTTACTGAAGTAAAAGCACGACACTCCTCTTTAAATTCATTCGTATTTGAATGTTGACTTCACCTCCTTAAAACAGGTCAGTTGACTTTTGAAATATTATCTCACTGGATTTTATTTAAGTGGTCATAAAGTTTGAAAGGTTTGTGTGAGTCAGTCGGTTTTTACAGCTCGCTGCCTTCAGTTACACGTCATGACTTTTAACATAATCACTGTTTGTCTCGCTGCAGAGGAACGACAGCTGAAATGAATGTAAGGCACGTGTGTGTGTGTGAGTGAGTGTGTGTGTGTGTGGGTGTGTGTGTGGGTGTGTGTGAAGGCAGGATTTTCCCTGTGCAGTGTGTGTTTCCCTGGAAAGCAGCTTTGAGTTCTACCCAGAATCCTTCCAACATTCTGCTTCACATTAAAACACACGTTCATTGTGTTCGAACACTTCAGTGATCAGAGTGAAACAACACACACATGACAGCAGAGTGTGTGTGTAGGTGTGTGTGTGTGTGTGTGTGTGTTAGCTAAACACACACATGGATCAGCTATGTTCAAACTGTGCTGAATCAAACCAGAGACTGTAGAGTAAGAAGAGACACGACTCCGTTCATTTTAAACAGGACGAAATCTGTGACGTCAAATGTACAAATCAAATATTTACTCTTTAATCTGAACTGACGACCTCATGAGCCAATCACGTTCCTGCACTGATGCACGGAGCTCTACAGCAGTCCGGTTCAATAACATCCTGAAAGCTAAGTGTGTATCTTCCTTTTGTAGCCTCAGTGAACAGTATTGATTTAGCATTTAGCTTAGCAAAAGCATCCTCACATACTATATATGTTGATGATGACATACAGTTTCTCTTTGTTTGGATTTAACCGCAGAGACGTTTGTGTCGTAAAAACCTCGCATATGCATAACAGAGGTATAGCTTGTGAAAAAAAGTTTTGAACTTTATTTTGGGGGAAAAACACAAAACTTTTTCAGCGGTTTAAATGAGATTTCACTGGTGAATCTATGTACAGTTTCTATGTACAGTTTCTATATCCAGAGAGGGTCCAGTCATGGTCTCCCTCTCTGTTAACACAATAAAACCGCTCAGAGACGTCACCAAGATGGCCGCCGAGCAGCGGGACTTGTCCACGGGGATTTGGTAAAACCCGACTCGTCATCATGAAGCTCTTCCTGGTTTCGCTCTGTGAAGTCACCTGGATGACTGCGGCTCTGTTTCCCAGCTCTGAGAGCAGCCGTCGTCCTGATCTGACGAAGCTGTTTGCGACTTCGTCACCTGACTGAAACTTCCGCATCTGGTTTCACTTCCAGGGTTTCTGGCTCGGAGTCAAAACCAACTTTTGACCTCAAACAAAAACAGAAGCTGTTCGAGCTGCTGACCACAGACGGTAAACTGAGGTTACACACAAAACCACAGGAGGGGAATCAGAGCGGCGGGGTCGAGAAAAGTCCCTGTTAACAGGAAGCCGAGCTGCACGCTGCCGCCGCCGCCACCGCCACAACCCCGAAGACAAACTGCAGCTGATAGAAACCAAAGACTCGTGACTGAAAGGGACAAACTGCACAATGACACAGAGTCCGTTTGTTCTGTAACTCACAGCTTCTGAGAACGAGAACGCGTCGGCGAGCGGTTGCTTCTAGAGTAACGGTGGATGCTGGCAGAGCAAGTGTGTGTGTGTGTGTGTGTGTGTGTGTGTGTGTGTGTGTGTGAACTGGAGACCTGCAGGTGAAAACTCATCACTCTGCTGGAGAACAAAAAGCACCTTCACCTTCACTGCACCTTTGCATAAACCGTAAGCTGCTGACTGCAAACGGAAAAGCTGCCTGAACTGATTTGTATCCTGATGAAGTTGCTGTTGGACTCCAGGACGCTTCGTGTGTGAACAGCTGACTTGAACAGCTGACTTGCTCCTTGCTTGTGGTCCATGTTTGTGCACCTGAGAAGCCTGAGGAGCCTCAGGAAACCCCGCCTGCAGTCATGTGTTTAAACATTTACATGCAGTGAGTCAGACTGAGGCTTTAATGTGGAAGCAGGAAACCCGTCGATATGAATGTTTGCTTTGTGTTAATTTACTCACACTCGCTCACTCATTCATAACTCGTGTCAGTGATAATTTCTGATAAGCAAACTTCTCGAGAAGGTCGAAGTTTGAAGGAGCAGCCGCTTATCTTCCCCTCTGGATTCTGGTGAAATTAACCTGCAGTCGATTGTTTCCTCAGTGTGACTCTGAACGTTAGCGATCAGGAGATAAAACGACTCCGAGCAAACACCGACTTTGACTTCCTGTGACGTGATGACATCACACTCTGTCCTGCATCCCTGTGATGTCACATCCACTCCCTTTTCCCTCATTGGCTGCCTTTCCTCACACACTTCTCAGACCAAATCCTCAGTCTTCATGTTTGACCGCCAGCTGACACGACGGCCTCCTGTTTAACAGCTGCTGGACGGTTTTTTCAGTGTGAAGTTCTTCTTTCAAATCATGAGTAATGACGGCTTGAGCTTTTGCGGCTGAATGTTTGGAGCAGATCCAAACCACCAAACCTCGATGAGAACACACACATTTCCTGTCCGGCCTGTTAGGAACGTTTAAAGAACATTTCTCAACTCTGTTAAAACCACAAACATTCATCCAAAACTCTGAATCACCTGCAACCTTCATGCAAGGATCCACATTTGATGCTAACTACAGCGAGTGTGTGTGTGTGTGTGTGTGTGTGATTAGAAATTAACCACAGTGTGTGCATTTAAAAAAAATGAATGACTTGCTGAGATTTTCAACTTTCTGGACAGTAATGGAGCTCAGAGGCTTCAACACAGTGTTTTTTTCTTTCTTTTATTCCTCTGAATTTATTAAACAGGAGAATTTCTGATAAATCGTTTTTCCACAGAAACAAACTGTGGAGGCTGTTTATTGTTTTTCTGGAATGAAATCAGATCATCGGACTGGGGGGAAGTGAGGAGATGCTTGTGCAGATTGCTGCAGAGTGTTGTGACACCTCTCCTGCTTTTCATTCCTCTTCTTCTTTCTCTCTCTGCTCAGCTTCTCAGCTCTGTCGCATCTGAGTCCATTTAAACATGCAGCATCATGCTTCATGTCAGATTCAAACACCGGTGACGCTCAGAGTCTCCCATGTTAATCAGAAGTAGGAATGACTTCTTAGGAAATAAGAGGAAAGGCAGATGTTCCCCAGAATTAAGACATGAAGCAACTGATGCAAATCGCTGTGACATTCTGCTAAAATCTGCTGCCAAAAGGAGTTAAAGTCGCTCCGTCACTCTGATGTGTTCATGTTGAAGTAAAAAAGCAGGAGGACTGGAGCTCGCTGATGGATTTAAGCTTCATTTACTGGAGTTTAACAAAACATTTAGACAAACTGTATCAAACGGCCTCCCGTCAGAGTCCGTTTGACTCGAATCCATCAGTGTCCTCCTGCTTTTTTCCTGCTGCTGTTCCTCCACTGAGAGAAACCTGATCCATCGCGTCCTGATGGAAGATGTGCAGAGAATCCAGGTTTAGTCATCATGATGAAGCTTTTCAAAGCGTTTAAAAAGACAAAAGACCCTCCATGAGCACGTTCAGCCATTGTGCGGGAGAGGCTAACAGAGGCTAGCTAACAGAGGCTAGCTAACAGAAGCTAGCTAACAGAAGCTAGCGGTCAGACAGGAAACGTGCCGATGGTTCGTGGATGTGAACGCAGGCAGCTCTCTGCTCCTCAGCGTCTCTTCAGGTCCGTTTGCTTTTGCTTTCTCTGTGATTGGAGGCAGATTTATGACATTTCTCTCTCCACATCAGTGACCTTTGACCTCGCATCCTGTTTATGTGTTGGATTGTTCTGAAGCAATAAAACATATCAAGACTGAGGAAGGAGTGCAAACACACTTTACAACGACTTGACCTCTTAGTTTAAAGGTCAAAACTCTTTAACCCCCCACCCCCCACCCCCACTGCCCCCACATTACAACCCTCCTCTTACTGTAAAAGATTTTAAAAAAAACTCCCATTTCCCAGCTTAGTTTGGCAGGACGTTAATGTGCCAAAGCTGCTGTGTGGGTGTGAATAATGTGCTGATAACATGATATCTGCGATAAAACACCCTCTGACAGCAGCCGACCCAGAGAGGAAACGATCTGGAACTGGTTTCACTGGGATCAGGACAGAAGTTTGTGCAAACTGGTAAGTAAAACAAAACTTACTCAGCAGTTACATCATCACATTAAAACACGACGGGGTGAAGGAAGAAAAAGATAACATGCGAAAAAGTCCTTGTGGATCCCAACACAGTAAAGTCCCAGCTCACAATAAACTAGTAAACCAGTAAACCAGTAATCCAGTTTGATGAGCTGAAGGTGAAGTGAAGCTCGAGGTCTTCGATGTTTTAACTGCTGCTCCGACATTTGACTTCTGTTTCATGCAGATTCTCACCTCCCAGATTTACAGGCCGCTGATGTCTTTACCATGTGTTCTTCCTGTTATGTCTGAACACACACACACACACACACACACACACACACACTCACACACTCACACGCACACACACAAGTGAAAACCTTCCTCTGACTTCCTGCTTTGCTCCTGAATCTGGATCTTCTGATTCAGGACAGAAACTCGGAGCATCTGATCTGCAGGCAGAAGCAGCTCCTGTGGGTTTTATGTCATATTTGATTATAAATATTATAATTCCAGCCGTTAACGCGCTGAAATAATGCGGCTTTTTCAGTTTTAGCACATTATCTTGTGTTTGATGGCCAAATGTGACACACCAGCATCTGTTATGCGTTTCAGTGATGAAGCGTGAAATGTGACTCGGTGTTTTTAATCAACAGCTCCGACTCGTTTCCTGATTCATCACGCAGCGACCTGCTGGGCTGCAGTTCCTCACACGGCCACTTGGAGCTCCAACCTGCGACTCACCTGTTCACCTGTCCGTCCAGGCAGCGGCAGCTCATAAAAACGATGAGCGCAGTAACAACAAGAACATCAGGAGAAAGAATCTGATCCTCCTCTCGCTCTCACGACTCCGCCTGCCGCCGCAGGAAGGTCAGAGGTCAAAGTGCATCGTTTGTTTGATGCAGATTTTAAACATTTCAGCAACTTTTCCTGATATGAAAACAGAAGATTGTGAAAAAGGCCTCAGCAAAAATGTAAAAGGTGAAACTGCAACATGAAAAACAAAACTGCGACTCTGTTTTTCTTTGTGATGAAAAAAAAGGAAAGAAAAACACGTTAAAATGCTGCGAGACGGAGAATTTAAAAACATCCTGACAAGGTTCTTCTATTTTAAGTGACAAAGGAAGAGCCGGAGGAGAAACAAAGGCTGGAGAATGCACACACACACACACACACACACACTTTCTTTCAATCCATGAGAGAAAAAATGTATCAACACACATTTAAAAGCCTCATTCAGTCTCTAAAACGTTGTCTTTACTTTGTAAATCGCTTAAATTTTGCAAGAAACATTTGACACATTTATGATTTTGTTCAATAAAAGACAACAATTCTCACACAACCTGAAGTCTGAACGAGTAGTTGTAATTATTTGGTTTGATTTTGAAGGTCATGTGAGAGAAACGACAGCTTGTTACAAATTGAGGTCGAGTCCTGCAGGTGGAAAAGCTCCTTTTTCTCTTTTTAAAGAGTTAAATCATGAAGAAGGCGAACGTGTTCAAGGATCAGAAAGTTCACATTAAATAAATTATGACATTTTATTCCGAGCAGTGAAATTTAACTTTTGCTGAGCAGGTTTGAAAGTTTGTCAGCAGCCTGAGATGAAAACTGCAGTGTCATGCTTCTTCCTGCATCATTCTGCTTCATAATAAACAAAACTGATGCCAGGAAACGATGATCGACCAATGAGGAGGCGGTAAACACGCACAGAGGTACGGCTAACCAAAAACAGGAAGTGGAGAAAAAGGGAAAAGACACTGAGCTGACAAAACAACGATGGAGCCGTAAACTCAGAGAAACGACCGTTTCTCCTTTCTCCTCCCCCCGGTCTCCTCCTCCATCTCCTTCCTCTCCCCTTCCATCTCTGTCTTTCTCAGACTTCCTCTCTTCACGTCGTGTTTCTCTGCTGTTCAGCAGCTAATCAACCGTCTGGACCTTCAGCCGAGGTCAGTCAGTCCAGATAGAAACCCTCTCACTTGTTTCTAAAAAGAGCTCCTCTGAGGAAGACCTCCATTTCCTGTGGGCTTACTTCCTCTTCCTGTTGGTGGGAGGTCACATCCTGTTGCCTCAGAGGGCAGCTGCCCCCGACACACTGCTGTTACACCCAAACACAGACCACATTTAGACCCTTTCTGCAAAATCCTGAACCGCTTAGCAGCTGCAGAGCCGCGATGACGGACAGTGAACCTGAGACCAGCCGCCGGCCTGCAGGAGGTGTGTGGCATCAGCTGTGTGTGTGTGTGTGTGTGTGTGTGTGCGTGTGTGTGTGAGTGTGTGTGTCAGTGTGTGTGTGTGTGTGTGGAAATGACCCAGATAAAACTGCAGTGTGTTCAGGCGCTGCATGTCTCATCACGCCTCAGCTCCCTTCAGCTATGTGGCCCCACCGGCCTCCACCTGAGCCCTGCTGCTGGATCTCAGCCTCACGGGGACCAGAACCCACTGCAGACCCGCAGACCCGCAGACCCGCAGACCTGCAGACCTGCAGACCCCCTGCAGACCCGCAGACCTGCAGACCCCCTGCAGACCCGCAGACCTGCGGGCCCACTGCAGACCCGCAGACCCGCAGCCCCGCAGCCGGGGTTTCTGGTGCTTGGACGGTTTTTAAGAACTGTTTTAAAGCTGTTTGTTTTTGGAACGATGACTGAAAAGGTCACGTCAGTCAGAGTGACGCCTGGTGAGAAAACAGCTGAGTTTCCATCAAACACTTTCACAAATTTTATTCAGAATTTCAAAAGGAATTTTTGTCATTGAGATAAGCAGCAGGTGGCGCAACATTTTCTAGTCAGGTGTTATTTACCACAGCAGAAGAAGAGCAACGTGATGATGTCATCAAATGGAGCAAGTAAACAAACGCTGCTTCCTGTCTGATGTTGCGTTTATGTTTGTTTCTTGCTCAGGAAATGTCACGTGTCCTCATCAGTCCAAACACTTTGAGTTTTTCATCTGACGCTGCCGCCGTCGCTTCTCTGCAGAGACTACTGTCGCCGTGGTGACGTTTCAGTCACATGATTTCTGAATCACATCCTGTTTCCGCTGCACTTACTCCCCTTTACCTTCAGTCAGTCCAAACTTCTCCGCCTCCTTCAAGCATAAAAACTTCTATGCCATATTTCAGGATTTTTTTTATGTTGTGTGTTTCGATTTGTTTTTATGCACAAATTGGAAAATGCAAATAAAAACAGGCTGATGGAAACACGACTAATGACAGACATGAGAAACGATAATCTGACTCCAGAGGTTTTAAAGAAAAGATGTCATCGGTTTGTTTGTCGGCACGATGTGGTTTCATTCTTTCGCACCGTGCCGCAACAACGTTCACAAGAGAAAACACACGTCCGTCTGCTTTGGTCTGGACTCGGTGTGTGTGAATGAAACTGAGTTCATACACTCTGACATGTGTGTGACCTCGGAGTGCTCGCCTCCCGCCGGGCGGCCGAGCAGCTCCGACCGGACCGGCCGGCATTCCTGCCTGTTAGTCAGTGTCTTTATTGTCACTCTGTGATCCAAAGTGACAACTCCATCACTGCCGATGATTTTCCAGCAGAGCTGAGTCCAGCGGACAACTTCCCCGAGTTTAACTGGACGGACAGCAGGGAGGTGGAGGCTTCTGTCTCTTCAGATTTCCTCGTTGGACCAGATTGTTTTGTTCCCTTCATGTCGGAGGAACAGCTGTGTCTGAAATCTGCCACCAGTCTGCGTCACGGAGCAACGCTGAGGACTTTCAACCAACTGATGTTCAAACTCAACTGTGGCAACGACGGAGAGTCAAAGCAGCCGAGGACAAGAGCGACAAAATACCAAGAGAGGCAGCTGATGGGGAAGGTCGCTGGGTCACACAGGACTCTCAGCCAGGAAAGTTCAAGTCCCAGTGAAAGTAAAAGTCAGAAAACAGAAGCTGCAGTTGCTCCTGAACCTCATTAAACTGGGACAGCTCCAGCAGAAGGTTCATGGATCGCACGGACACTGAAGACGAAGCAGCAGCTTTGAAACGTGAACAAAGTTCAGCTGTGCATGCAGGTGGATCTGTGGAGATTCACCTGCACAACAAACAGCAGGAAAGTCCGCGCTGGGTGGAGGTTGATTCTGTTTTACTATCTGTTATGGCGGTGGTTGGTGTTGTTGTCCGGCCTGCAGTTTGCTGGGCGGGACGCCGGATGAAATGCGTATCAGTTTGTCCCTCTGAGAGCAGCCAGCTGTTATCAGCGCGATAAGACGCTTTCACTTTCACTGCGCTGCATTCCTGGAAGCCGTGGAGTTTTTCTGCAGCAGGAACTCAGCAGGTGCAGCTCATCGAGGAAACACCTCTTTTATGGACGTTTACTCACCTGAGTGAAAGTGAAGCTGTTGTCGCCTCAGGTGTATCCACCTGGTGTCACCGCTCAGGTATGACGCTGGCAGCATGACAGGCAGGTCAAACAAACAGGTAACTGATCTTCTTTCAGAGAACAAAGTGATGATTAACCCGTCACTCACACACACTCACACACACTCACACACACACACTGAACCTGTGTGAAGTTAAACCACACACACTGTGACAGCAGACACTAACCAAACAGGTACGCTGCAGCCGGCTGCAGTCCGAACGCCTGCAGGCTGCACAGCCAGGTCTGTTTACACAGCGAAGCCAAACCCGTCCTGTCTGAACACGCCGAGACGACGTCGCTTCATCACAGCAAATTTCTTACTGTTAATAAATCAAAGCCACAGAGTCAGAGCAGCGTGGCGAGCAGAGAAACCACCGCAAGCATCAGCGAGCACGCCAGAATGAGTTCACAACGATGACTGATGACAGTGAGATTATTTCACTCATTCCTCACTTATTTCTGAAAGGTAAACAGATTTAATGGAATGCAAAAATACAAAACAGTAAACCACAATTTTCCTTTAATTCTATTTGTGTTGAACATTTAAAACAACTCAAAGACACGCTGTCGGCTCGGGCGCTAAGTTCTTTAAACCAACCAGGAAGAGAGCAGACAGGAAGCAGCGTGTTAACTGGAAAAGTGGCCTGAAGGCGTTTTTTCACCCACAGTCAGTTCAAATCAAAGCCGTTTTCCCTGAAATAAAGTGACTCTCTTGTCGCAGATCCACACCTTTTCTTGGAACTTGGATTTTGAGAGTCTTTGGTAATATATGAATTTCTCCATTTCTCCTTTTGCAAACGTATAAAAGGAAACAGATCACATTTATTCAGTTGGTTTTCTGTTTGCTTTCAACGAGGTTCAGTCTTTATTCGTCCCAGAGCAAATAAAAACAGCTGAGCTCATGTTAAAGTGAAAACCTGATCTTCATTTGAGGAAGTCCTGCGGCTCCTGGAATCATTGACCAGAAATCACCTCAGTGACAGCCGACAGTGAACTGATGCATTTGTTTGGTGCTTTCCTAAATTTACCTACTTAAAATGCATCCAAACGCAGCTCGTGGAAGGAGAGGCGTTTCGTGCTCTGTGGTCCGCATTCTGTTTGGTCAGAGGATGAAAAAGTTCAAATCAGTGAGATGCATCATGGGAATTCCCCTGCGCATACCGCCCGCCCTGTTTGTTTGTGCTTGTTTATTTCTTCTTAACAACCACAACAGGGGCCAAACAGGAAATTCAAGACGTTACGACATGAAGTGTTCAAGCTGATGGAAAAAAAAGGATGAAAGCACTTGACCTCCATACTTCCTCTGAAGTGTTTTTCATCGCAGACCAACAGAAAGCTCCTGCAGACGATCACAGAGAAACTCTGCAGATCAGTTAACCTCATTAACTCAGACTTCAGTGTGTTTAAAGGTGTGAATTTAAAAGCTCCATGTTGCATTAAGTTGCATTAATCCTCTCTGGCCAAACACACGACACTCTGCACCCCACTGGAGGTGCTTGAGCAGCCTGAGTTGCATTGTGGGTAACGTGGGCGGCTGTTTAGACAAGAAGAAGAATGATATTTACATTAAAAACTGTGGCTCTGCGTCTCCAGTCGCTGAAATGTAAAGTGAGAACGGTGTGTTTCTGTAAATTAGGACACATTTTGAAACCTCAGCCGACATGTTTCAGGCCACATGTTGACTGTTTGCAGGGAATTTGGGGAATTAAAGCAGTTTGTGATTCAGTTTCTGCTCAGATGATTCATTTCCGCAGTGAGCAAACCTTTATCGAGTACAGATTACATGGTGGGCACACTTCCTTTGAAAGCTGGTTTGTCAGCTGATTGTTTACCAGGGGAACAAAGGTCAGATGATGGATGCCAACGTGAAGTGTTTGGAGTTTACCAAACATTCAGTCTGCACACAGACTTCACCTCAGCAGATCTAATGTAGGTTAGTGACACAGGATCATTCTTCGTCTGGTTTCCACCTGACTGTCTCACAGGGACTTTCTCACATTCAGAGAGCTGGAAACGCTGAGGACAGGTATGAGGATGACATCAGGAATTTGCTGAGTTTGGACTCACGATGCTTCTTGTTGTCAAGCTGGATTTTCCCAGCGAACGTCCGCCGAGTGGCAGAAACTCAGGAAGTGACTGATGCAAACATCTCGCTTCCTCACATGCGGCTCACTCACCTTGTGTTATTACCACATCACATTTAAAACTACGCATGTTTATTATTAACATCCGGTGACATCCAAACACAAAGTTCCCAGGTTACCTAAACTCTGAGTGTTTACTGATGGTGGTGATGGTGCAGAGAAGGACGCAGCTCTTCCTGATGTGTCACATCTCAGAAGGAAATGTTCACAGATGCTTTCAGGAACTGTTTATAATTAACTCCATGTATAATTAACTCAACAAAAAGAGTGAAAAGTCCCAGGTAACGTGCTTATTAAGTGCATCAATATTCCGGTTGTCTAAAAAGACCTGCAGGGGTTTTACGGTTCTTTCGTAACATCCATCCCCTGCGACTGTCACAGTTTGTACCATCAAGTGTGTTAGTCATTAAAGCAAACAGAGGACACTTTGGTTTTCACAGCCTTTTAAGGCCAAGCGGCAGGAGAGGAAACTCAGGAGGGGTGGAGACCTCCACCCAAAACCAAAAGCGAAACCTAAAGAAACTATCTTTGACTGAACCTGATGAAAATGGGGCTTTAAAGCAGAAGTGAGACCTGAGGTTTAAAACCAACGTTTTTTGTTCCTAAAAGAAACCGAGCTGCGACCTGTGACCTCGTTTCCTTCATGTGAAGGTCAGAGGCTTAAAGGTTCGTCTGTTTGAGACATAACGAGGTTAATTAACACGCAGGAAAAATGTTTTCTCATCTTTGAGACGAACTCAACGCTTGTGTTAAGGTGTGCATTGATGGTGAAGGTTATTTACCTGTTGTAGAAGGACTGTAAACATAAATCATCTGTATGTTTGATGAAAGTTTAAATCCATCTGAATCTTGCAAAATATTTTGAGACAAAATAAATACATTAATATTCAGGATAAACCCATGGTGACACTGCTAACACTGCCAGTGCGGATCGAACGCAGCACTGTGTGAGTCAAAAGAACAGTTCTGGATGTTTCCCACTTCCTGTATTTATCTTTTTGAAACTCCTACAGAAAACAAGAGGATCCATTTCCCCAAAAACTTACATTTAATCTGATTTACTTCTATTGCAGCTGAGCTGCAGATTAAACATGAACTTTCTGTCATTTAGTCATTAAAACTTTACATAAATGTGATGAATGTCTGGTTATCAGGTTTTATCACCAGCGTGATGAGAATTACCTTACATGACAGAAACCATGTGACCCCCATCCCATCAATTATCACGGAGGGGGCGGAGCTTATGATCTGTGCTGCAGCCAGACACCAGGGGGCGATCAAGATGTTACGGCCTCACATTGTGTCCCTGATTTTCATCCATTGCGCTTGTTTAAAATGTAAAACAGAGACAAATCTGTGCAGGATGTTCAAAGTGCTTCTGTGAAGGAAACCAGATGAATCAATCTGAACATGTTTCCTGTTCGTTCGCTCAGCGTTCAGTTTATCAGCCAGAATCAAAGTTTAACATCAGCAGCTCACAGTCGACCACAAGGGGGAAAACAAAAACCAGAAACCAGGAAGTTCCACGATAAGTCAGCTGATGTCCAACCTGCCAACGTGTCGTCTGCTCTGAACGCAGACAAACTGGTGAGAATTACGAACAAAACCGTGAACGTTAGCGTGAACCGTTTCTGTGCTTCGATCAAAAGAGAATATTTCAGGAAAAACGCAAAACATCTCTTCATGTCAGCAGCCGTCACAATTACAACAAAAGCAAAGAAACAAGTGGTTTGACCTTGATATAATGTGTGTGAGTGTGTGTGTACGTGTGTGTACGTGTGTTGTACATTGAGAAAAAAGGTCAAAGTTCACTACAGGAGACCACTGGTCACTTACTTCTTCCTGTAACAGTCAGCGCTGGTTTCTTTTTTCGCCCAAATGTGGACAAACTGCAGAGGCCTCCAAACGCTTTCTAATGATCATAATGAAACCGAAAGTGTGACGGAGAGAAACAGCCCCGGGGTTTTTCTGTGTGAACTGCCCCCGGGGTGCAAGACGAGAGTCACATGACAGACAGCCGAGCGTCCAAAACTGAATCTGTAGATTTCTGCACATAAACACGAACTTTGCAAACTTTTTGATCCATGTGGCTCCATTTTATGACATTTTATGACATTTTATGAGCAGTTAGGATGAAGGAAGTACAGAGAGCATCCTGTCTGTCTGTCCAGGATGGACGGATGGACGGTTGATGGACGAGTCAAACATAAAACCTTTTTACATCAACAGTCATCACTGATTCTTTCATGAAAGTTTTTGCACGTTTTAAGTGTTTTAATCTGAACTGTGATCTTGAATGAAAACACTGATGAAGCTGTTTCTGACGAGTTAAACTTCACTGACAAATTACAGCTTTAAGTACAATTATCCAATAATATGTTAAATAGTTACTTACACAATACTCTTAAAGAAGTGCTTCCACTTTTCTGATTTCATTAATTTTCACTGCAACACATTCGACTGACTGTAACATTTCTCCCAGATTTTGTACTTAAAGGTTTTCATCTTTTTAAAAGAAACAGGAGGTTTCCAGCGGGTTCCGGTTTCACCTCAGCTCTCGTTACTCAGAGTTTGTGGGAATGAGTTTGTTGTAAATGTAACTGAAACTGAATTAAAAATGATGCCTGTTCAGATAGGCAATGTAAACCAGATTCTCCGTCACACTGAAACTTGTCATGCAGGTTTTTATAATCACTGTGAGCTGGAAATTTGCTCATTTCTGTGAAGACAAACGTGGACGAAACAAAACCAAACAGATCTCTAATGTTTTCATAAATCATTTTAACCTCCCACTTTTTGTCTGCACTGAGTCACTTTATCTCCTTCATCAATATCAAAGACAAAGCAGACGGTGATCCCGGACCCGGAGTCAATCACATTCACTTTGCCACAATGACGTGATGTGAAAACAAGACTTCTACTTCCCATAAGTTTCCCTTCTATTACAAAAGAGCGGAAACGTCCACAGCTGTAGCTTTTACTTTTGCAAATCAAGGAGTTTGACTCTGCAGGCAGCTCGAAACTGTTTTCTGTGTCTCAAGCATCAGTGCTGTTAGTGCCAACTCAAATATGTTTGAGTTTCAGTGCCAGAAACTAGTGAGATCAAATTATATTTACAACATGTTGACAGAGTTCTTGTACAAACGAGGATGCAATGAGAGGTTTTTCATGCTGCTCAAATCGAATGTTGATTCAACACTGATGAACTAAAACAAATGATACATTTCCAAATGTTTCTTTGCCTCAACATTAATAAATTGGACGTTTTATCGTCTAAATTCTGAGCTGACGGGGCCATGAGTAAGCTTCATAAAGTGTTTCAAGATTCTTTGGCAAAAGAATTTTGTAAGTACTTACAGTAAATGAGATGTTTTTGGATTTAGGTGGGAAAAGAAAATTAGAAACCCTTTTAGGGATCAAGGTAACTGGAAACTCCCGAGCATGAACAGGAGGAAGAGGAAGGGGCGTCGACGGAGGCCTTTGGGGTTTTCAGGCGGGAAAGAGAAGCCAGATCAAAAGAAAGATAGCACTTCACAGAGACGATAAGCTGCTTTAGTTTCACAACATTTGAACAAAGTGACTGTGAGGAAAGAAAAGGATTATTCTGAGGAAACTTGAGTAGGAGCAGAAAATAGTTTGTCAATTTCAAATGAGCCAAAGCTGCCACCGGAGCTCTCTTACTGTTTGTAACATAAACAGGGTTTTCCCTCACGGATTTCCTGAAAACTTTAGCTTCGAGGCTAGCTAACACGCAGTGCAGTGAATGAAAGAATGTAAACACGGTGTAGTGAATTTATCACTGCATCCAGTGTGGTGACGGTGACATGAACTGGACCTTCACTGTGAGATATCAACACAAAGAATGACATTAAATCTACCAATCACATCTGAGGGCCCGTTCACACCTGCTTCATTTCGTCCGGACTTTCGGACACTTCAGTTTGATCTGAATCAAAACAGTAGGCGTGAAACCTCCCTGATCCATGATCTGGACCAAGTAGCCGAACCTTGGTCCCACCAAAAGAGGCGGTCTCAGTCCAGATCACACTGAACCACGGTTCGGTTCGTGTCCAGTGTGAAAGCAAAGGTTCGGACCCCGGACCTTCAGGCCAATGACAGGAAGTTACAGCAAAACCAAGGAACTGTTGCCAAAATGAAAAAATGAGCTGAATATTTTATTCAGGACCAACTAGAAAAAACTCATAAAGCTACAAACTGCAAAACAAGACAGTTTCAACACGCTGACGTCAGACGCCAACAAACCAATCAGAGTAAAGTACAGAGACACACAACCCACGAACTTGATGACGATATGACGCAGGTTTGTCACGTAAAGTCCGTTAGTCTTTTTGAATGATTACAGTGTGAAACCGAAACTGACCGGACTAAATGTAAACAGTGTGACAAAAACACAAACCTTCGTACGGACTTTCAGGTGTGAAAGTGTCCCGAGTGTCACGAACACAAACAGAAGCTCAGTGAGAAAACTGTGTTGCTGATCATCATGTGAGCTCAGCATCTTTCCCGCTGTCTGCTCTCATTCTACAGCCGTTAGCTTGAAGGTGTGTAAGCAAATAAATTATCCAAAATAAAGTGATGAATCTTTACCGGTTTCACTGAGGATACGGAGTTTCTCTCATGGACAGTCACATAAGTCCTAACTCACAGTGACAACAAACATGAATGACACAGCAAAGAGTCTGAACCGAGCTAAATGCTAATACCAGTATGCTAACATGCAACAACACCTATGTTATTATATATCAATTAATTTATTTTAACATATTTACTGTGTTCACCGAACACAGAGCAAATCTGATGGAAATTTTGTTCGATTGGCAGGTTTGTGGTCTAACAACAAGTGATATGATGATTTCAAATGTTGACGTGATGATTGTTTGAACATTCCACATTTTAATCCGGATCTTTTTATAGGCGGCAATAAATGATCTGAAGATTGAGACAAATGACATCAGAGGCGATTAAAAACAAATGAAGGGTGATGAGAAATAACTCTCACATTCAGCATGCGGCTGTAAAGATACCGAGTTCACATCATAAATTAGATTCCTGATGGAGGTCGTTGACTTGTTTCAGGACATTTCTTCATTTCTTTGGCAGCTCGTGTTTAAACCGTCATTCTGAAACTGAAGCTGCATGTTTAGAATTTCAAGATTCAAACGTGGACGACTGGCGAAACTCAAGAAGGTGAACGTTTCGTTAGGAAAACACACTTGACACCCACACACAGTCAGCAGGTGTGTGTTCTGTTTGTGTGTGTGTGATATGGGGAATGCCTGTTACTTTGACATACTGTAAGTGATAAAGATGCTGAGTCACAGCCTTCCTCACGTTAACACAAATGACTCGATGTAAAAGTTTTCTGTGCAGCTGCAGGAGTCGAGACTCCATCTTCCCGTCGCCGTGGAAACCCCTCAGACTCACTTTGGTCCCGGTTCACATCACCGAAACTTTACGGAGATCGGAGCTGATCGTTGACGTTTCTTTGAGCATTTGGACTGTTTTCTTTGTAGAAAACTTTGGCTGTCTCGATGCAAACGGCATAAAATTTGGCAAAGTTGTGTATTTTGGGTAGAATTTATTTTTTAAAGTCTTTAATTGATGAAATAAGTCAATCTGTGTCCATAAGGCCTTTTTTGTACCATTGACTCCCATTCATAACAGTTTCAGTTTAGTTTTTTTTCATCCCTCAGTGTTGAAATCTCACTTTTAATTGTTTTCCACTGGGTGAAAACATTTTCTCGTACTGTAAATCTATCATCAACATTATTCTATTATCTTTCTTATTTATATTCCACATATATCATATTCTGTTATCAAGGAGTTAGAATTCTGAAATTGAATGAATGAATATTTGTCACGTTTGATGAGGACTAAATTTAATAACAGCATTCATTAGGAAAATAATTTAAAAATACATTATTGTATGATGTGTCTGTGGCAGTCTTTAATACAGAGAGTTTTTTGTGCACTGATTTAAGGGACCTCCAAAGTTAAATGATCATTTTTTTTCTTCCTTGGTCTGTTTACAGAAGTTTTTTCTGTGTTTTTCTGGAAGTTTTGAGCTCCACATGTGGATCTTTGAGTGTGACGGGTTCGTCCTCTGAGGAGAAGGAACCTGATCAGGAAAACTCATGACTGTCCAGTCAGAGATCTTTGGTGAATCGCACTGGATGAATGAAAATCCTCCTGAATGATCCGTGTTGGTGTAACGAGTCCTGCGGTTCCTCAGTGTTTCCTGCAGGAATGTTCTCGCTCATTACCGCCGGTCTGGACTCAGTGGGATGTTCCTCCTCCTCGCCGTCTCTCTGCGGTTTGGAGCTGGACTGCAGAGCGTCACCTCTCATTTGTCTCTGGAAACAATGGCACAGTTACACAACCACATTCCCCACATATTTTCACCAAAAAATAGGTTTTAAGGAGACAAATTTTCAGCCTTTTTACGCAGTTCGTTCGATGCAGTTTCACAGGGAGCTGAGCCACGATCTGTCAGCCGGAGCTTCGATCTTCTGACGTAAATTCAACCTGAGCAGCCAACGTTCATCATGGACGTCTTTAACCCGAACATTTGATTTCTTAATGAAGAGCACTAAGTTCATATGAGTTTTTCTAAGGATTTCCATCAAGTTTCATCAGGTTTTTGGCTAAAAAAGGTGGATGTTTTTAATTTTTTGACACAAAGCAGCAAATTCTGCACTTTTATAAACTCTCTGTTTAAAGTTCTTCCATCTCTTTATGGTTATTGGTTAATGGAAACTGTTTTCAAGTCAGCAGTTCAAACACATGCAACCTTTAGTGGCATCAGTCTGAATCTATGAGCCTCTGACATCCGACTAAATAAACTAGAATTCATGTATTTGCAGAGAGTTTGATTTCAACATGTTGCCCGATTTTCTAACATCCACAAAAGACCTTTAACAACCTGCAGCTCAGATATCCTCAGCTGTCAGCGAGGATTTCTAATATTTCTGTGGCACTCTGAAGTTTTCCTGCGTGTTACTTACAGTGTGAATCATGTTGCATTAAATCAGACCTCCATCATGTCGAGCCCGGCCTGCATCAGAGCCAGCAGGCAGCCAGAGCAGTTCAGAGGAGGTCAAAGTTCCCACAGCCAGGAAAGCTTCATTCATTTCCTGCTGGCTGTGAGCCAACACACACACACACACACACACACACACGCTGACATGCCTCTGGTTTCATTGGTTGTGACAGGCGGGACAAAAGCTCAGTGAGGCTGAACAAGCCGAGCAGAACTGTGTCTGTGTCGACCTGCGAATCCTAAATACTTCAGCTCTGATCACCTGTCAATCACCTTTTACCGCCATGTTTCTCCGTCTCTGCTGAGGTTCTCTTACCAGGTGAAGCTCTGTGTTTGAGCTCATTGATGCTTCATGGTTGAATAAAATCTGACCAATCAGAGCTTTTGTAGGTGGGATTATTGGATCGGACACGAGATTGTTTGCTGTAATTTGACTTAAATGTTTTTTTTACACAGACTGAGCCGCAAATGAAACAGCATGAACATGAAACAAACGTGTTGAATGTGAAGCAGTGCAGGTCCGATTTTTTAAAGGCATCTTCAAGTGACGATTTGAAGTCATTTCTTAAAGGTTTTTCCAGTTTTTGTCCAGAATAAGAACCCTTCCCCCCCGATGGTCACATATCTGCAGGGTTGGTGGACGCAGTTTTGCAGATCTGAGGCAGAAACATGGAAAATTATAGTTGCATGTTACAACGAGGTGTGATTGAAAGTTCAGACTGATCCTGTTGTGCATGAGGAGAGTCGCACGGTGACGTGAAGTAACTTCCACCAGTCTGAGCGTCAGCGTTCCATCGACTTCAGCTCGAGTTTCTGTCGCCGCTGCCATGTGAGAGCAAACAGCTTCAGGTGAGGAAACTGAGAGCGAGCTGGTGCTTTTCTGAGACCTTTGCAGAGTTTTCATCATGTTTTTTGTCCTGCAGGCTGAGACTGAATCAGCACCGTGATGGACGAGGACGTGCTGAACCATCAGAGCCTTTAGAGACGCAGGAAGCCACTGCAGAGACGTTAAACAGGTGTAATGAGCTCTCTGAACACTTTAATGAGTCCTGTAACTTTCTTATCAGCTGCCTGTAATGACATCGAGCCAGTGACTCGATGATTTCTCATAAAAGCTGTAGTTGTAACTGTGGAGGAGTCACGAAACGAAAGCAAAGTTTTATGTTTTTTCCTTCCTCTGCTGTTCTGTGATGAACTGTCGTCTCTGCACCGGCTCACCTGTCACCTGCCGTCACATGCTGCGCATACCTGCGTCCACGCCCAGAAAAACACCACGCAGATAAGAGACGACAGAGGAGGAGAAGAGGTTTGAATTCTCAGAAACAAAGACAGAAAGCGGAACAGCCGGAGGAGACGACAGAGTCAGAAAAAACAAACTGTGTCGAAGTTCAGGTGACGTCCAGTTTGAGTTTTATAAGCTGACTGAAATGCAGATAAACTTCCTGCAGCTTCGGGTTATTATGTTTACAGGAGTTTTTACAGGACTGATAATCACCTGCAGATCAGAGTCATTTAAACAACAAATAAAATAAAATGTGTGTGTTCTTCCTGCAGGATTAAAGGAACGAGGCGCCTCTTCCTCGTTTGGTCACCTGACGTGGTTTCTGATCCACCGTCAGTCTGAACAGCAGCTCCGCATTCACACAAACAGAGCTGACAAATCAACTGTGAATGTTAACAGAGAGGAATGCAAGCCTGTGTGTGTGTGTGTGTGTGTGTGTGTGTGTGTGTGTGTGTGTGTGTGTGTGTGTGTGTGTGTGTGTGAGCGCTCTGAAGTGTTTTGACTTTCTCTCTGACACAGTGTCAGTCTCACCCGCAGAATCTCAAACTGT
>JAPZDV010021016.1:0-25448 GCA_029814665.1 Acanthurus lineatus | reverse complement strand
AATTTCATTTTTGGATTAATTTTTAAAAGTTTAAACAAAAAATTATTGCCTTTTAAATTTAAAAAAAATTTGTTTTCCCCCCCCCCCCCCCCCCCCCCCAAAAAAAAATCCATGCAGCGGACCCTTTTGTTGAATGCTTTGCATTACTGTGCACACTAGGACAATGAATGTTTTGTGTTCCTCTTTACACATTAAGGTCACCCACAAATGCCAGTTTACATATTGGTTATCTGAAAGATGTTTAGAGTGAAGCAGATATCCATCTGATCTTCTTGAGCTCCTCTTGATATCCCTATCCTCCTGAAGAGCTTTCTTTATCTAGACATTTTTTATAACCAGCTTTTTAATTTGCTGATTAGTATGTTACTAATAATTTTACTGTAAATCAGACTGTGAATGGTTACAGTACATCTTAAAATGTGACACAGGGCCTGTAACACAGGATTAATGAGGTTTTCTCATCTATTATCTAATGAAACAGGCAGAATACTGATCGATAACAGACCAGTCTGGTTTGTATGGATAGCTGTAGGGTTATTTTGCAGCAGACCTGTGTTAAATGGCTTTTGAAGGCAAATAAGGGTGGGTAAATGGGGTGGCTGTAGCTCAGGATGTAGAGCAGGTGGTCTACTAATTAAGGGTCAGTGGTTTGATTCCCAGCTCCTCTAGTCTTCATGTTGAAACATCCTTGGGCAAGAAACTGAACGCCAAATTGGTCCTGATGGCTGTGCCAGTGGCGTGTGAATGTGTGTGTCTGAGTTCCTGATGAGCAGGTCGGCACTCTGTAGAGAAGCCACTTGGCATTAGTGTGTAAATGAGTGTGTGGATGGCCGAATACTGAGTTGTGTTATAGAGCGGTTTGGGTAATAACTAGCTAGTAAGATTAGATAAGTGCTATGTACAGTCCACTTACCATTTACGAAAAACCGTGCACAGCCAAGCATGTCACGTCATTTTACACAAACATTAGTCTAGCTGCAGATTTATCAACATGTGCTGTGTTGCTGGGACTAAATGAACTGAAGGAGAAGGAGAGCTTTTAAACCTTTAATATAAAGAAATATAAAGCTGCTGTTGACAACAAATAAATGTAAGACCCACTCATTTTAATTTATAGATAAAAAACAAACTAGTACCATTAAAATATTTTTCAGGTGAAACTCCAAAGGCTCAGCCAATGATCAGTGATCAGTCTGTGAGGTAGTTTTTGCAACTAAAAGAAAGATGAAAATCATGCTTTGTGGAGTTTTATCAATTTTTTTATGGGGTAACACAAAGTTTGACTTAATTACATATTTTACATATAATTACATATTCAGCTAACATGCTGGAGGAAGATTAGTCAGGGATCTAAACTATTTCATCTATTGCCACACAGCCAACCACAAAGTAATAATGTAAATAAGCAACTCAATTAGCAGAGGTTAAAAAGAATACGCATGCAAGAATTCAGTTAATGTTCTTTTCACAATGTCACAATTTTCCTACAGTGCTCCCCAGGGTGTTACTGATGCAGGTTTCACCGTTAACACATATATATATCTGAAGGAGCTAAAGAGTGCTGAGACTTTCCTATCAAACCATGTCTTTCTAAAGCATAAAGAAGGTTATCTAAAATGTTAGCACTTCATTTTAATTGGAGCTGTAAAATTTTGGTTCCACTTTCCAATGAGCAAGCTTAATAAAAGTGTTATAAATCATAACTTCAAAACAACAAAGACACCTATTTATAAAAGGCTTTTTAAATGATTAAGGAGCATTTACTGGTAAATATGTTAAAGGCCACTAAAGTTTAAATCCCTAAGATTTCAGTCCTGGTTTATACGTTGATATGGTGGAGCTGGAGCTAGCTGAAAAGCTGGTGTACGTGTTTTCAGTGCAGAATTGTAATGTATATGTTTTTTAATAAAAATGACCATGTGTTGTTTTTTAAAATGGGATTTGATTTCATGAAAATCTAAAAGATTACAACTGTGATGACGACAAATATTGGGTTTAAGGTTGCATAAAATATGAAATATTATAACTTCTATGGAGCTATAGTCAAATCTTTAGTAAAGTCTGGATAATAAAGCGCAATTCTGCAGAAATATTTAAGTCATCCATAAAGCACAACAGGTTTCTCTCTATCTTATAGGTTTAACATTTGCAAATCAGAGAATGACCTTTGAGACCTACTGCAACAAAAGCCAACTTGTGTTCTTGGGCATAAATAAAATATGCTAAGCTGAGACAATTAGGTCTACAGTATCACGAGGGACCAGACCTGATACTGTCAAGTCATGGCCGTGCCCCAGTATTGTTCCCTTGTGTTTCTCTGTGTTTCCTTCTCCTACTGTGTTCTCTGTTGGTCTCTTTGTGGTTGTGTGTATCTGTGTCCTTCCTGTCCTACACTCACTCTCCTAGCTTCTGGATCCCTGTTCACCTGCACACCATCCATCCATCAGCTCATCATCTTATAATTTTCCTAAACTTCAAAACTAAATATGTAGTGAGTTTCAGAACATACTTGCAAGCTGGTCATTAGGGCACAGCGAAGATAAACATGGGGAGCACAGGGAAAGAGGGTCCTTCTGTAAAAAGCTTAAAGGAATACAACATTTTCCCCTACTCTGCAGTCAAATAGGGGCCAGGCTTGCCAGTGTGATTTTCTAACTGGCTTTGATCAGCACATCTCTTCTCATGCCTTGTGTGTGACGGAAAAGCATGTAGATTAAAAATAACAATAAACTCAGAACTCAAGTGCATCATCAGTTTATAACACACATTAATCTTTATTGCTCCCTTTTAATGGAAAAGCAAATCCCTGCCATGCTGGACTTAAAGAAAAGTCAAACAAGCCTAAGCCAGCCAGGCCAGCTCATGTGTGTGCAAAAGACCTTTAGGTGTGTGAGTCTGAAATAAAGTCCAGGAACATGGCCATCTTGACTTGGTGTGGCATTGGTTTGGAGAATAGATGTTTTCTAGCCACCCTAGTAGCATGGCTGCTGGGGTGAGAATGTTAATTATAGGCCTGTTATTGGTTGTCAGTCTGTCTTAGTTCAGAGTGAAATACCTGGCAGCTAATTAATGGAGTATTGTAATATTTGGTATATTTACTAAAAAGAAAATAATCTGCTATTAGACTATTAAACCATGACCATTTGTTTTCTTCACAAAAACTCTGATGTGACTCTTTATATTGCTAAATTTTTAGCTTGGTCCAATATATAAATAAGTCAAATGGAGTTCTCAGTTTACAGGAGATGTGTTTACAACATGTGAGGCAATTTGTCCTTGTGCAACAAAGGATTGCAAATGAAAGTAAATATTCATACAGTACATTTAAAAAAGAAAAAATAATAATAAAAAAGCAATATCAGCAATTTTTTTATATACCTGTGCGCACAGACCTATGCACCCAGAATAGAGTTTTGTCCTTTTTTTAAAATTTGGTTATGGTGACACACAAGATAGTAATGAAAATATAGTGGACATTGTAAAATTAAGTTCCACACTTGAGATGATTGTGCATTCAGTCATATTAGCTACATACAGAGTACTAATTAGGTCATTTAATCTGCTGAGATGGTATACAGGGTAAGATTTATGATTATTTAAACAATAATCATGTCAACATCATGTCAACATGGTTACATGATTTTGACATGACAATCATGATAATCGACATTGTGAGCATATAACCATGCCTGCTGTTATCAGTTACATTCTGAATATAACTTTGAAACTGGACCCATAATACTGATACAGAGCATAGGTGATTAGGTAGTAAAAAGGGTTTATTATAGTTTTATCAGTTGAAGTGAATACTGAGCTGAGGGCAGGCTTCTCAACATGCAGACTGGAGGAATTGGGGATTGAACTAATGACCTTTTTTGATCAGAAGACAACCTGCTTTAACTCCCAAGCTACAGCTGGTAAATTGGTATTTTTCTATTTTGGGTTAATATTATGACACTTTTTTTGCAGTGCAACACCTTCTCAGTGAAATTGACAGGCTGTGGAAGGAGTGCTAATGACATTCCCGATGATGCTTACAAAGGCTGGGCTGAGGCCAACGGTGAAGTTGCTAATTGGATAATAGCTAATGTGGTAATGATGTCATAACACTAGTAATGAGGCTGATGATGAAAGTGATGTTTATTCAAACTGCACATCTGAAACACTGTCAAACACTGTCAATATCAGTGTGTGTGTCTTTTCTGTCTCTTTCTCTCTCTCCCACACACACATACAAACTCACAAACACACATACACACTCACTCACACAGTTTTGATGATGTAAAAGCTGATTGATCTTTACCTAGGGTTCGACCCAATTAACCTTCAAATAAAGGGTGTCAGGAAGTGAGTGTATGTGTGTGTGTCTGCGTGTGTGGGTGTGTGCTTGTGTGCGTGTGTGTGTGTGCATGTGGGAAGGAAACAAATAGCATGAGGAGAGCTGAAGGAGAAGCTACAGAGAGATAGATGGCTGTAACAGCTGGGTTTGTGCAGTAGAAACATTTCACTGTAAAAAATGTATTCTAGGTCTCTAAAACATCACATTCATCCAAAGACACCTCTTTATTCATTTCTTTAAGAATTTTTGAAGGCATGAGTGTTATAACATCCTCACCCTTAAATATGGCAGTGTTTTCCCATTGACTGCATAATAAATAGTCCATATGGTTTTGTGATCCTTGAGTTTGGCAATTTTGCTGTTGCCATCCTGACTTTTTGCAGTGAAAAGAGGGGTACTTGAGGGAGTCAAGATGTTTATTTTCTCTGTCTATAGAGTGTTCTTGGAAAGTACTCTCCACTCTCCAGCTGCAGAGCATTCTAAACAATCAAACTCATGTTCAGTCATCTCAAGGCTCCAGTCTGCCCCACTGTATTCTTGACTGGGAACCACTTACAAAGGGTGACTCACTACTCCCCTTCCACAGAGAAGGAATTGGCATGCAAAAGTAAGTTCCTATGGATTACTCTCTTTTGCCCCTTGCTGTGGTCTCTGATGTGATTGGTGTGACACCTCAAGTCTTTGGAGACTACTGTTTAGCAAAGTCCCTATAGACAAGTCTTGCCATTCAGCAGGCGTCTTGGTACGCCTCCAGGCAGTTTGGGTTTAGAAGACCAGGCCCCATCTAAGTGAATGGGGAGATGACCATTACTGAACTTTAAGTGATCATCTGGATATAAAAACTGTGTACATAGATTCACCAGTGAAATCTTATATGGACTGCTTAAAGCAGTTTTGTGTCTTTGCCCCAAAATAAAATTTATAACACAATTTTTTCCATAAGCTACACATCTACTACGCAAGGGTGCAATTTTTACAGTTAAATGATTGTCAATAATTTTGACAGTTAAATCAAGACAGAGCTGTTGAGAGAGGCTGTACACCATCATCAACATATATGTGAGAATGCTTTTGCTAACTCAAATGCTATGTTGCTTAGTCAATACTGTTTACTGTGGCTATAAAAAGATGATAAAAAACTTTAATTTAAGGTTGTTACTTGAACTGAATTGTCACAACACTGTGCACACCTAAGTGTGGATACACAATTAGCTTGCTAGGTTGTCAGTTCAGCTGTTATAGAGCAATGATTGTTTCAAGTGGGAAGGGGGGAATATGTATGTACAACCACCATCTTTGGCAATACGAATTTCCCCCATAGAGTCCCATGTAAAATTAATTGAGTGGTGTATCTTTTGTTACGGTGTAGTCACTGTGTGTAGGGTGTAAATGCCTACCTGCCAACCAGTTTTTTTTGCTATAACATCCACTTCTTTTCCAGGAAAATCTGATTACCCTCTTCAGTGTCTGTGCCCTTTATCTCTGTTGTACAGGTCTGCCTTATTTTCTCTCATACTTGCATGATAACTGTCATGTCTTTGATGTCAGTGCCTCTTTCCAAAATATAGATCAACACATCCACTGGCAGTCAAGGAATCTGTCCTTGCTTCCAAAAAAGGAGCATATCCAAATGAGTAAAGAACCATACAGTCAAAAAGCAAACGTCAGCATCTGCACCATCCGTAGCTGTCTCTTTATAAAGCACTGATCATGTTCTCTGGATGATTTCTGTGTAACCCTTTAGGTGAGTTTATGAACCAAGGAATGATAAGGTATTGTGATTGTCTTTTTGACTCTTGCGGTCTTCAGTAGATGCCTAAAAACTCTAGTTGCTGAGCATGAAAGTTGCTGTGAGCATGGGTGAGTGCCTTGCTGACAAAAGCAATGGGGTGTGCTTTACTTTCACCCTCTTATGCCTGCAACAGTATGGCACCAAGTCCTCATGAGAGACATATATACCAACTATATCAAAGAAATGATCAGCTAAAATCTTGAATGACTTCATCTTACTTTGAAAAGATGTTGCCATCTGTCGTAACTGTATGAACATTAATTTGAGTGACTCTTTTTGTCCATGACATACCCCAAAAATCTCACACTTAGCTGGCACTTTTTGGAAACCAGCTGTAATCTACAGGGCCTGCCACTTTGGTGTGATGCTTTTAAGGGATAGCATCATCAGAGGTGTTCATAATCCTGGCTGGAATCCACCAATCACTTTTCATACAGACCTGTACAAAATGATGTCTTCTTTCTGGATTTTTGCCATTGATGTATGAACCAATATGGCACTGCCTTTGGAGAGAGGTGATGCTGCAGGCAACATGACACCAGGTGTTCTTGCTTTGGGAGGAGAATTACTGCCTGCACCAGTTTAATAGTCCCAGTAACATATGTCATTGTGTCATCCTGCTATCTGGCAGACAACATACTAAGGGGCTGCAATATTTAAGCTGTGTTTGTAGAGACAGGATCGTTCATAACTTGCCAGAAGTGAGGAAACTCTTTGATTGCCTGAAGAGGTGTTTGATGACATTTGTGCAAAGGATTAACTGATCTTTCTGCCCTGGAAACCTCAAGGCAGGCACACTGAATATGAACCAGTACATTTCTGATTTCAGGTTGTGAATACATTTGGCTCCAACTTGTAGCTAACAAGCAGGCTACCAGCTTGGGCACAGTCATGATGCTGATCCAACATCAGCCCTTTTAACTTCAGGTCATGCAACCAGTATGTTGTAAAGCTAGCTATGCAACTTTATCATCAACTTGTTCATTAGTTTAAAACAGAGTGGTATTTTTCAAGCCCAGATATGATCCAGAACAACACATATGTACCAGATTTTACACTTTCTCTTTACACAGATTGGATGGTTTCACTACAGCTGAGGGTCTCAGTGCCTTTCCAAGTGGAAATTGATTAGTTTACCTGATCGGGGGAGCTGCATTCTGGTTGGAAGAAAAGTCTGTCTGTGATGTCCTTTTTCTACTGAGGCTGAAGTGGAGGCATGTTGATGTTGGCTAATACAAATCGCTCAACATAGTTAACAGTGCTTATCCTTGGAACTACTCCTCCTCTGTCAAAAACACACTGCAGTGACTTCTTGAGTCATTTTTGAGGGAGATTTCTGCTAAATACATAATGCAGGAAATGATGTAGGAGGAGATCAGTCAACTTAAATAATTGCAACTGAGCTTATGTAAGTATTAATTTTTACATTCAAAGTTGGTGCTTTTGCATATGATTGACCAAAACATTTATAATTATGAGACTGTAGGTGTCTTAGACACTAGAAACAGACAGGGATTAGAAAATATAAACAAAACAAAGTAGAGAGAGATTATCTATCACTCTGTTGAACTGTAAATTTTTTCTACAGACAACACTACAGTGCAGCGTTTGTCTTTCTCTCTTACACACATACACACACCCAGATACACACAGTCTGGGCGCCCTTTCACACACAGACAAGACAAATCAGAAATCACACTCGGAAATACTTTGCAAAGTTTTGTCAGTCCGTCTGTTCTGTCGGGGAGTTAGTCGTAATCAGTTCCTATTTAATAAGAATTTTGAGTGTGTTAATATTTTCCTTTTTATTGATGTAATTAATTTACCAGAAGATATTGGTTTGGGGAATGCCTGTGTGCTTGTGTGTACATCATATGACCTCACTGGTCTCACCCCCTCAATCCCAGCGGAGGCTCATTGATTTTTACTAGGGACATCTAAAAGGCCTCTGAGTAAGTCCAGTCACTCCTTATTGACCTCTTTAATATCTCCTGTTCTCAAGTGTTTTATGTGTGTGTCAATCTTTCTCTGATTTTGCTTCTGTGTTCTTTACTCTATAAGTCTTTTTAATTTATGCTGGCTAACAAATTTCACTATTCAACTTCACAGTAAAGGTTGTCACGCCTTTATACAACACAAAACACTCAGCTGGTCTGGGACTCTTCCAAGCCACCGGACTTTTAATTTTACTCACAATATAGGCCACTGCCTTAGACAATAAATATCCATGGCTGGCCTAAAGCCTCCAAAACTCTCACACTGTTTTCACTCGCTGTTTTCTCGCTGTTTTCTCAGTTGCCTTTCACATCCAATTTTAATTAGAATTTATAGTTGAACCTTTCACAGATTAGAATTGAAGATTTAATTTTATCACAACACACTTTGTGGCAACTACTTACATGCACGCAGGATTTATTGTCTGCTTCTGACACACCTCGTCACTCTCCTCAGGTTCTTTAATTTGAAGGGATCAGATGATCATGCGACATCCCAACACAAGGCACAGCCGCACTTTAAACTGAAAAATCAAGTGTCTCCTGCTTAGTATTGCTGCCGAGCATGATTGCCACTCGATGCAAGGACGCAGCACAGTCACCTCCTGAACTCTCTTCAAATCCACGCTCAGTTCCAGTTACTGTATGTTGTGGAGAGAAATAGTACAGACGACGAGATGAGGCAGAGGCAGCCAGAGACTTTGTTCAATGAATCAGCACATACAGAGGTTCAACAACAAGTCCTACCTATTCTTGTCTAACAATGTCTGTATACTCCTCTGATATACATACAAACACACAGGTTTTCTGTGAGAGACACACACACCTCTCAGATGAACGCCTCACCAGATGCAGTTCATCTCTCTGAACTAGAGAAATTTTCCTGATGTTATCATGGTCCCCATCAAATACATGCAATTCATATCCCTTACATGGTGTTGTTACTGTAAGTATACTAGGTTGCACTGACCTTAACTTTCAATGGATATTAATTACAAGTGTCATAACATCCTAACCAGAACTTCAACAGAACATTGATAGTCCAAACATTTCCACAAATAGGCAAACACGTCTGGGAATAGGCAGTAAATGGCCCATAACCAATTCCTCTACAATAGCCAGATTCCCCCTACAAGAGCAAGGCCTTGTGGATCAAGGTCATAAGGTACATACTTATGCTCATCAGAATTGTTGTGCAGTGTCAATGAAAAGTATTTAAAAAAAAAACTTATACTTAATCCTCTATGATGACTCTATCAATTTGAACTTGTGTACACAACAGTTAAGAACTTTAATACTTGATAAATAGTCAACTGGCCACATTAAAGTGCAATCTGAGACATTTTTGGTTTCTTTATCACAAATATTAAAAACAAGGTTTATCAGGTTTAAATGTAGCGATAGTATCCTTTTCTATACTGGCAGTACAGGTATACAGCTGCTGTATATTCATCCATGACATCATTTGGGTGAAAATGAATTTAGTCACAATCACAAAAGTTATAGTGAATTATAGTGTATATTCTTATATTTGTGAATTGAAAGTAAAGCACATTCATATAACCAGTACACAGATTCAAACTTTTTAAATATAAGTAGGGATTTACAAATTTGTTGTAGTCACTGAGCAATTTAAAGCATAATTCTATTTTCTAATCTTTTTCCAACTAATAACAATAAGCATAGTTACAGAGTAAAAATGTAAAAAATGTTCTTACAATTTTAGGAAAAAATGAAAAACAAAACAACATCAAAAAAGAGTCCCTCAGTTTTTGGCAAGGCCAGACTATACTGGATTTTCCCACAATGTCTCCTACCAGATATTCTTGAGATATCTCACTATTAAACAAATGTTGCCAAGATGTTGCCAATTATGAATATGAATTTTAGAAATGACTTCATGCTGCCTTTGATAATCAAAATTCCAACCTGAAAATTCTGAAACCAAAACATTAAATACAGGCCAACTGCCTCCTCAGTTGTTGATCCTCTGGCATGATGTGGAGAGGTGGGCAGCTGTGGTGGAAAACAAGACAGCATTTTTCTCTTGCAATGTCTTTCTTATCCCAGAGCAGCCTTTTGTCAGAGACTTCATGTGGACTGATACATATACTGAAAAAGGAGAAAAAAATGTTTGATTAGTGTAACACACCTCAGCCACCATCACAAGCAGGCAACAGTGAGAACACTGTTTGCCCTCCTTTATTTTGTAATAACAATGCATTTGTTTATAGAAATGTACAGAATTATTCCATCAGAATTACAATAATAACTAACATCAGCCATTAACTATTGGCTTTGTCATCCAGTGGGTTTTATAAGCTAGCTCAGTGATTTTTCATTATTTTTATCACTGACATTGTTTTACCAAATACTCTGCAAGTTAACCCGTTGGTAAACAAGAATTAAGTTCACAGCTCATGTCTCTTGGGCAACCACTGACCACACCACACCAGCAGTCAGTCTGATATGGTCCTGCAAACAGGCCCACCTTTACTATCTCATCATGAACTTCATCATATCCCCAAGAACATAATCATTACGTCATAAATTGGAATTGAACAGGAGTGTGATTTTAGTGAAGTCCAGGCATTTGCTGGAGAACTAACATGGTGATATTTCTCTAGAGGAAACATGTGCTTGGTGCCCTGACTCACTGTGTTTGTGCAATCTGAAGAAACACAATACTCCCCATGATGTCAAATAGTAAAATATAGAGTATACCTACCAAAAAATACAACTTACTATATTATAGCCATTAAGACTGACAGTGGCCCAAAGTCTGACCAGAGTCAAGAATACCAGCTCTCTCTTGGAAATTAATATGATGCAATGTTAAAAAATATGAGCCTTTTTTGAAGCATTGCTAAAAACATCCATGTTACTGTAATTATCTGTCCTGGTATCGTCCAAAAAAAAAGATAGCTTTTTTGAGTGCTTGCCTTTAGACAAGGAACTTGTCATTGGGTTACATTTACATTTATCAAAGGACTGTCAGTGTTAATTGGCAGCTTGTTTTTATTAGATATTAAACAATTAAAAAGAATACAGTACAGTGCATCAGGTAAAATTACCTGTTGCTTTAGATTTGTGCTAATATAATCTTGGCTCTGAATCTAAGTTAGATGTGGGATGAATAGGACTTTGAATAAGAGCAGGTATGAGGCTGAAATCCTCACAAACTTAAGAGCGCTACATTTGAAATTCAACAAAATAGTGGTAATAGTAATAGTTTTAGTAGTAGTATATAATAGTAGTACACATCCCTGGATGTCTGAGACACACTTCATTTATTGAATATCTTATACACATTTTCACATCATGTCAGTCAGTGAACTGTAATATTGATAGAATGTATTGTTTACAATCCATGTTAAGCCCCTGGACAAAATATTCATGATTGAATTATTGATATTTTAGATTGATTTTTTTCCTCTTGACAACAAGCTAGATATACAGGAAGAAAACTATGGTTTGCAGACTGATTTCTAATCATATTATAACTCACACAAGTCAAATCTATTATGATATAGGTCTCTTCCTTATGAGTATGTATTTCATGTAGCTATCTTCTGCTCATATAAACATAATTATGGAGACTTATACTCAACTTTGCATTGAATTATATTTGAAACATAAAATAATTTCACAAAATGAAATTGTTCTTAAACCATCCATATGAAAAAGACGTACATTAATTAGAATTGATGGTGCATCGCAACCTCATCCAGACAGTAAAAATTTAATTTGAGAAGCACTGCAGGGCTCAGAGCAGCACAATGTAAAGCCTCTGTTGTGGTAAAGGCCTTTTATTGAATCCATAAAATCTGTTCTGTGACTGGTTTCCAGGAATGAGAGTTGTCAGTGGAGAGGAGGGGGCAGATGGAGGGGGTTGAGGGTCAGGGAAGCAGTCAAGTGTGTTGTACTTTACTAAAGCCTCAAAACGCCCATCTACAGCAGGATATCAACTCCCCCTATCAGGACTAAACAGGTTAGCTTCCACTTTCAATCAGATATCTGGACACTTTTAATCAGGCGAAGAATAGAGACATCTTGCTGAGAAAAAAATGGTACTTGGTGGCTCTAAGGAATCCTCCATAAACTGGGAGTTATATCATGCTGCACTGGATCCCATGTTTTTCAAATTTTCACTAATCCCTATACAGTTGGACTAAAAATACAAAGACACCAATGACTTAAGCCATATTTGGCTAAAATAAAATCAGTTAAAATAAAAGTCTTTACAATTACAGTTTTCCTTGTGAACACATTCTCTCGTGGGCTACTTAAGTTGTGGAGAGGATTGTGGAGGCCAATAACCGATATTTGGAACTGATATTCATATTTGCTCTCTCTCTGTTAAAATCCCTAGTTAAAATCACAAGAATATAAGCTGTCCAATGACATGTTGCATGAATGTGCTCTCAAATTAACAAAGAAAAGGAATTGAGAAAGCTAATTGTGCTAAGCTAACAACCCACGGGCAGATTAATGAGATGACATAAACAAGACTACAGTGATGAGCCCCATGTTAGACCACCTGCCAACATCTTTCCCCTTCACCTCATGCAGTATGTTTGACTTAAGCTTTGCATCCCTGTTTAACTCTGGGTAGGAGCACTTTACAAATAAAAAACCTTTGGATTATTTTGTCAGGCTATGTTTTTGTACCCATGAGTAAGGCTTTGTTCTTTTCATGTGTATGTGCTTTTATTTTATCTGGTGGGTATGTTCTTTTGAGAAATACATGCTTTTATTGAACAAACAATATGTAATATCAGCTGCTAGAAACTGCTGCTCTACAACACCCCTGGGCAAGTTTATTGGGCAAACAAGACCAGGCTCCCTTCTAAATGAAAAGGATGGGAGCTATAACTCCACTGTGAAAAGTCAAAGGACATAAAACTAGATATAAAAAGCAAGCAGTCAAACATGATAAAAACTGTTTCAAAGTTTGACAACTTTGACTCAAAATAAGGTTTAAAATGCCCTTTTTCCCACAAGTTACACTGGTGCTCTGTAAGCAGTAAGAGCCAACATGATTGGTTAGATACTTTCCTGGTTTGGCTGTTGCAAAGCAGATGACTGGCTTTTGGGGAGAAAATTAGGGCTGAATATGTGTCGTATAACTGTCATCTTAGCCTTACAGACTTTACTATTCAAAATGCTTTATTTTTTTCCCCTCCTACAGCATCTCTGGTTTTGTTAATGCATTGTTTGGTAATGTTTGCTGACTTCCTTTCTCATTCTCTGATTACCCAATAAGTTAGAAACAACTGAACTGATCTGAAAGCACTATTAACCTCAGACAGAATAATAGATTTTTTTGGGTACTTACGTAATTGGAAATGTCAAGGATAATGTACACAACTCAGCAAAATATAAAGCAAAGGCTTAGTCACTTTTAGACATTTTATTTTGAAAATATTGCAGTTTACAATTTCAAATCTGTCTATTTTTTTTCAGTGTATATGTTCATTTTTTATGCCTGGCTTTATTTTCAATATGTGCTGAACATGTAATTTTATTGTGTCTGGCTTTTTTCTTTCTGTTTATTAGGTCACGTCAAGTTCAATTTTATTTCTATTGCCTCAAGGTGCCTCACAATCAGCACAACATAAGCCAGACTCCATCCTCAGACATAGATATAGATAAGGGAAAACTCTTCATCCCCAAAAGGTTTTGGGAAAAATGGACAAAAACCCAGGAAGGGAAACAGATGAGAGATCCCTACCAAGATGAACAGCCATGCAATAGCTGTAGTGTATGTGAAATATATTAACTAAAAAAACGCAAACACATACAAATTTCATTGTTATTATATTCTAATCTGGACAGACATTAAGCAGCTTTAGGTGTCAGCACATAGGTGGGACCTGAGCCATACGACCCCTGAACCATGGAGACCTGGAAAGATGACAGCTTACACAAACACAGATGTATCACAGCCTTCACACATACAGAAAAGCCAGACAAACACAGAGTGGAAGACAGACATGACAGCATGCAAACAAGGCAGAGAGTTAGAGAAAAAAAGACCAGCTAAATCTCTACGGGGACCATGATCCAGATCCAAACATTTTGATGAGGCACCAACTGCCAAGAGAGAGAAGGAGAGGTGCCAGAATGTCCCGTGGTGCAGCAGAGAGAAACATGAATGAGGGGAGAGGAGGAAGAGGAGAAAGCTAGAGAGAGAAAAGGGGAAAAAAGGGGATCAGAGAGAAATAAGAGAGTGAATATTTGTGTTTGTTGTATCTGGATGTGTTCTTTGTGTGTTAATGTTATGTTCAAAGAATGAGGGCAAAGAAAAGCAGCACATAGATCCCAGGAAAGATTTAAAAGGTTTATTTTACTACACAGACAAGAAATAATAACAATGGCAGATGGGAAACTGGGAGATTGTAGCTTGAGAGATTGTTGAGCAGGTGGGTCAGGGTATGGTAGTGTGACTGGAGAAGTGAAGGAGCTTGGTGGCAGATGAATAGTGTGGCTGTAGGTGAGTATGGCTGGATGGGTGTTAGGCTGAGTGGGCAAAACCTGTGGAACAGGGAGAATAAACGTTAGAAAAGTTTTAAATGCCAAAATGGCTTAAGTGTGTAGCTATTAGTAAGGGGGTTAAAATGCTGGTGTGGCAGCACACAAGAATGAAGGAGCTGAAAGAAATATTATATCTGCTTGGTTCTCTGAAGGTGATATGAACCATGGGTGACTAATAAGTTCATGGCCAGAGAAGAAGGAGATGAGTTTTACAGCTCTCACTAAATGCACATGCAATTAAATACTTAACATTGATTGGGCAGAAATTTTGAAGTCAATAACCTCTGATATTATGTTTTGAGTAACTGGACATTGCAAAATTCACATCAGTCTCACTGTACTTATCTGTAAATGTGAATCTGAACTTGCCTGACACTTGTCCTAATTACCTGGTTTTAGCCCCCTCAGACTACCTCCTGCTTCCCAAGTTGAATAGAGCCCAGTGGTTGCCTTTTTGACAGAAATTATAATGCCATCGCTGCTTCAGATTACTTTTCGAGGTCACATAAGGAAACTTCTACAAATACGGGATCTCTATACTCCAGTGTATAATGAAGGAGGCTACTTCAAAATTGACAGTTTATGTTCAAGACAAAGAACTTATCCATCATTTGTATGTATGGACTTTTATGTCTGTCTGTGTTTATTGTACGTATATGTGCTTTTGTTTGTCTGGATTTCTTTCTCTCTGTTCTACTCAGAGGAGTAAAACTACACATCAAGTTTCAGCCAGTCTGTTTTGGAATGAGCTGGCCCAACAAAACCTAGAACTCTAACCAGAGAGTATCCACACCAGATGTCTAACATGATGTATCGACTTTTTATTTAAGCCCAGGATTATTTTGTTTTGTTTTGTTTTTTTGTTTTTTTTCAGGCTTCATGCACTATCTCATGAAAAAAAGGTTTTAGTGTGTCAACTGACTCTTCATCTGCACACAATGGAATAATCATGTACTGGGTTCCTTAGTCAAGAGGAAGATGTTGTTACAATGAAGAGGAACGAATATTAAAAAAAATATATTACAGCAAAAAAAACACAGTTGCTGCCAATCAGACAACAGAAGAATGCTGACATAAATGGACTTTTACCACTTAATGTATTCTTGTTTCTCCTTTATTTTAAATTGTAGTTCTTATAACCTAAAAACTTGATACAGCATAATGTGTCCCATTGTCAGATGATTGAAAATCACTTTAGTTTATGGCTTAATCAAAGAAGATGAATTATGTCAGTATATTTTATTGATATTATAATTGAATTAATGCCAAGAGTCTAATCATTGTTTTTATCAGTGTTAAATTAGCTGCTGTACTGGCAGTGTAAGATGAAAACAAATAAGATGTTAAGAATATTTCCCAAACTTCCCCCTTTCCCTGCTTTTAATGTTTCTCTTTTTTTTGCTGTCTTTCACACATTCTCCTCTTACCCCACTCTTTCACTCTTTATTTGCTTTAAGATGGTCTTCACCTGCCTATCAGTCATTTTCTGCAGCTTGTCTCTGGAGTGCTGACACTAACTTTGTTCTTGGGAATAGTGTGGTCTGGTTCATTCCATCCTTTTTCAATTATTCATCACAGGCTGGTTACTGTAAGGCTGCCAACTCCTGTGGGCTACTGTGTCCCCCGCATGTTTGTGTGTGATTGCGTTGGTAGGTTAGTACTGTAGAACAGCATGCAGGAAATTCATAATCAGTGAACATACATGTCTGTATGTTGCCTTGATTTTGTACTTTTCTTTGGAATTCGATTATTTCAATCAAAAATGATGAGTGCTCCTTCCTTGGAACTGAGATTTTCCCATTCCACTGCCAACATGAGACAGCAATGGCCTCTGGTTAAAAAAACAGCAGAGGGAGAGGAAACACTTGAGCAGCTCTGCTTCTTCAGCTGAACAAGAAATCCAAGACCTGAATAGATGTTCTTGTGTGTTTGCAATATCCTGAGCAGAGGCAACACTGTGTCAAACTGTGAAGAGCTCCATCAACAGACACAAACATTATGTTATATATCATTACTGGTGAGGAGAGATGGGTCTACAGCTGTGATCCAAAGACCAAAAAACAGTCTTTGCGGTTTAAGAGCTCGCAATATTCAAGACAAAAGAAAAGGCTTGTCAGGTTAGACAAGCCTTTTCCAACCATCAGTAAGCCAAGAGCATACTGATGGTTTTATTTGACATTTGAAGGGTTGTGCCCCATGAATTAATATCCCAGGGTCAGACTGGTAAGTCCGAGTACTAATGTGGTGTTTTGAAGCAACTGTGAGATACTGGATGCACTAGATGCTTTGGTGCAACTGTAATTTGACACTACCACATGATGGCATGAGAGTTTCTTATCCACAACAACACAGGTCACTCCCCAACCCCTTACTTGCCAGATTTGGTTCTATGTTTCAGAAATGAAGTTTGGCTGTAGACACAAGATTTGAGTGCATGGTGAAATCACACTTGCTTATTGGGTGAAACACTGAAAGCAGCTCTTCCTAATAATTCTGGTAAAACTCTCTATTTCTATAATTACATTTTATTGCATCTCATAATGTCAGCACTTTTTAGTTTTTTTCCTCTGCACCAATGATCTTAATTCTCCACAAGGACTAATTAAGTAAACCTTAATGTAATGTATTAATGGTTGCAGGACAATTTTATGCAGCTTGCTCACAAAGTGGACATTAATACACTGTACTATTATCAATCCATTAATGAGCTGGATCTTTTATTTGAGACTTTTTATTCAAAGTGTAAAGCAGGATTGTGAACCTGTATATATTTTTATATAAGGAGAAGTTGGTATTAAGACCTGCTACCCACTGAGCCACCTCCTCCACTGAGAGTAGACCCCAAACCCTTCTTCTGTATCAATGACAACACTTGATAAATAACAAGACAGGAAACTAGCTGTGTATAACTTAGGTTTATTGGAAAAATGTTTTAAAAACAATCATGTTTCACAGATTGTTACCAACATTGTGCAATGCAACAACATTTCATTGCTAGTAGCTCAGATACAATAAGTTGCCACCTTGGATTAGGTTTTAACTATAATGTCTATCCTAAGAAAAGATCTAAAAGCTCAGGAGGCTATCCAGATATATTCTTACCTTTTACTAGTATCAAAATCACTAGATACAGTAATGTTAATTGCTAATATAACTTTCATATTTCATAAAATTTTCCTCAGCAAGACATTTGGATGACAAAACCGTTCTTTAGCCTAATTTAGGGCCCTGTGAAATCATTTCATCCTTTCAATCCTTCCATGTTTTACTATTATCACTTTGTCATCAGAGAGAGTTGTCTAAAAATGTGTTGAACACATACAAATCTCAACAATTCAATGATAAAAAGATATTTAGAATTGAATGAGTCTCAGATAATTTTATGTTATATAAAATTGTACTTTTTTTCTTACCAGTCAAATCTCCCATAGGGCAGCCTCAATAATTACAGGTTAATTGGACCTGCATTCGTTTCAGAATTTCCATGTTGATTTTGATTTAGTTAAGATCAGATTCTCTCGATACTTTGGCACTTCCAGCACTATGGAAATCAAAGGGCCCTACCATTTCTAACATTTGTCACTAAAACAGTCTCTGCTGCATGTCATAGGGTTGGGGTGAAAGCTATTCAAAAATGTTACGCTCGGATGACCTAGAAGTTGATGCAAAGTGAAACAGACATTACATAAAATTCTTTTCATTATTTTCCACTCTTCCTAAAATACAATCAGAGCTCAACTGGAGGTGTCAGGGCAATTAAAGTGGTGCCAATCCATCAACCTCATCAAACTCAATCATGCTCCCAACTGAGCGCTGGCAATCTTTATGGAAACTGACAAGAGCAGCGAGAAGGGTACAACAATACTTAATAATAATTCAAACTGAGTGGAAATGTCTTAGTGTTACCACGAGGGGAGGTATTCAAATATCAGTCTCTTGATTTGTGTAATTATGTTCTCAGGAAATAACTGCTTCAGTGAGCCAGCTCAAGTCAAGCTGTGTAAAACTTCAGTGTCATAGATTTGCGCAAATATGAAAACAAGACATCTTTAAAGAGTCTCTTGACATTTAAGATCGGAGTCATCTCTTTGTTTCTGAGGTTCAGCTGCTGTCTCAGAACACCCAAAAAGATTGCCAAGGCTGTCCTTGTATGACTCTCTGAAATGATCCTAGTACATTTACATACATTGTTGAGTCACAAGTTCTGCTTTCTCCAGTGCTCATTCTGCAGTGATCAGATTTGATCTTAAAGCTCCAGTAATAACATTTTCAACAATCAAAATAGATCAGATGACTGTGTCTTGTGAAATACAAGCTTTATGAATATTTTAAGCATCTTTTATCTCATTGTTTTCTCATTGTATCATTGCATTTTCACCTCATTTATCAGTTTTACAGCAACAGCATCTGCTGCTTTCAATGCAAAAAGCTATGTGTTTGACACAATGTTAAACCCACTGTATTCTACCTGTTCAGTGACAAATGGCAGACAGACAGCAAGGTAGTAAAAAGGGATGCTCCACATTAGCAAGTGACACATTACTCATATATTTTTCAAACAGCGACACTGCTACTCTTGATTTCTACTGCTATCTGCTGTTCTGCCTCTGGTTAGCTGAAAAGTGCTAATTTACAGCTCGAAAGTAAAGATGTTATGATGCTTAAACTTTTGCTTTATGTTTTTTTTTGTGATTTTTTGTTTATTTTAGCATGAGAATTAATGCCCTTTCTAACCACAGCCTAAGGGGTAATCTCTAGAGCTGAACAGCAGATATTAGATCTTCAGTACTGAAAGCAAGGTCTCCATTTTCTTTGTAATCAGAAAAGCCATCATGACTTTGACTATACTAAACAAATAAACTAAAATGAATAAAACATACTAACTTTACATGCAGTTAGAACAACTATGAAGTCATGTAATTGGGCTCTATGGGTTAGCTTTCACTTAAACTCATAGCAAAGTGGAAAACTGAGGATTCTTTTACGCAAGATTAGTGCTAGACTGCATTCCAGTTGAATATAAAGGAGCCAAGCAGTGAGCAGAATGTAATCTGCTGTGTCAGTCGTCCACATGTTTCTAACTTTGCTTCTGCCAATCATCCACAGTACTAGAAATCAGTAGTTATAAAAATCCATAAATGTTTAAGACTAATACAATATCTTGAAAAATGTGTCCTATCTTGGAGCAGGAGTTAAACAAAGTCAAATACCATACAGATATATTCACACAGTATATTGCTACAAAAGAAAGCTTTGGAGAGTTGGGGTTGTTCCCAAAGCACAGGTAAGTTCCTACCTGTCAGCAAAGAGATAAGAGTGCACTGGATTCACTCCAGCATTAAAAAATCCAAAGCGGTCAAGATATAATGTTTGGGAAATGTAAGCCTCTGGGCTACAATACACCAGAAAAAAGAAAAATGTTCTATGATTTTTAATGTGAATGTGAAGACTATCCACAAGAGTGGCAGTATCTACTAGTTACATGAAACTGTGTAAAACTAATACAAAATAGCCTCCTTTATTTCTTTTCTTTTCCTGTTTTTTTTCTCATTAAACTTGGTTTCAACTTACGGCTGAGTCTCGAATGATTGCTGACTATGTAGTCAAACAAATAAAGGCTAAGTAAAAAATCAGAGGGAGGACAGAATTATCTTTACTTGTTCACACAATAACTTCAGCATAATATTTATTTGCAGGAAGTATTAAGTTTCAATTATGATGGCTTAATCACAATATAGAAATTAATATATGATAAACTACTAAGATGTGATAAAATATGAATATACTTTTAAAACAGGGCAAATTAAAAATATAGGCTCTATATATTCTCTCTTTATAGGTTAGTTTGCTTTATTATGCAAACCAGGAAGACAGTGCAGTTTTGTAATGCTAAAACCTCTGCTGCTGTTGGGATATGTTAGTATATTGTTAATAATTTAAGTCCATGGCAACAGTATCAACATAATTAATGTCCTGTCATACTTAGAATATTAGTATTTTTAGATATTTTGTACAACAGGGTAGGTCCTTGCTATATAAATATTAAAAGTACTTTGTAATAAATACTATTTAAGCCAGTAATGCAGCAACGGGCTAATATTGGCTTTGCTATAAAGTAGGTTAGAATAGCTCAAGTGCTACAAAACCTACATGGTTTTTGATTATTTTAGACTGGTCAGTTTATCAGTTTATTAGTAAGTTGAAGACAATACACCTGATGATGTCAAAGGGTTTCTCAGCTAGCACTTCAGGCTTCATAAAGTTAAGACAAGGTAAGTAAAAGCCTGTGTAACTGAAGTTGGGGTGTGGGGTTTGATGACATCTACCAGGGTGGGAGGGTAGAAAAAAGGAGCAAATCAAGTTGCCTTTAGGAAGTTTAGGATCCCAGTTTTTTCAGAAGTTTGGACTATTGGGATTACATACCAGGACCTCTCAACCTCTTTTCAATAGATTTGGACAATCCTTAGTTTGAACTCTTCCCCCCAAGTCACCCTGGCATAATCAAAGTGCAATACATAATTGCTAGAGTGCACTTATAAATTATTTTTATAAACACAAAGTATACATCTTTACAACCTTAGCAAAACTGTCACGGTGTTTTCAAATGGATGTCAATGCAAAATGGGTATGACAAGGACTGTGTTTTGAGACACAGACCTTATTATTGTGATCTACTGAGTGACTTTTAAGAGAATACTAACACAGAAACAACTAAAACAGTAGTTCAAAGGAAAGTGTCACCTCTAGCACACCATTGCTACTTTAATTCAAGTAAAGTATTAAATAGGAAACTCTAATGTACTCCAAAAATGTGAGTTAATTAAGTGTTAAAGTAAATTAAATATACAGTATGTAAGTTATTAGAATGTAGTTTTATCGAGTTATTATAAAGTCACAGCCATAGTTTAAAGATTCTGGTTTCATATTATCTACCTGTAAATTCTTTACAAAGTGACAAAATGCAAGTAAGCTATGAACGCACACATGCACTACAAACACTCTAAAAAAGTTCAGCACCGCAAACCAACAGCTCAAGAAAGAATAGCTAGTGTTGCTATGCTGTAATGTCATGAACCATGCGTGATTACATCTGTTAGTGGACTTGAAACCCTGAAAATGTAGAAAACCTACACTCTTCACACACGGGCTGAGATACGACATCCCGCGACGGTCAGAATGTTCCACTGTAGATGACCGTGTGGAGTATGAAGGCCTTGGATTCCAATCTACAGTATGTTGCCAACAGTAGATACAAAGATGTTACCTTAGTATTTAACAAAGGATATAACCTGAGTTAATACAACAGTCTGTAAGAAATACTAATACAGTTATTTGAAGTTTTAAAAAAGCTGCGTTAAACGGACGACTCTTCTCGGTAGGACAAATTCAATGTCTAGATTTTCACCATGGTAACATGAGGAGAGATGCTGGAAATCTATACTCTAACGCTTCAGTAAGCACTCAGATCCAATTGGAAATCATTTCCATACTTCACAAAGAACATATTTTCATCCTTATAACTGTTACATCAGAATAGAGCGGATAGGTTGGCTAAAGGCAACATAAAATAAAATCTATCATCCTCTTAGCTCAGACAGGAAGATTCATTTCTGTTTTCTCTTGTCACTCTTATCTAACATTCTCATTGATCTCAGAAATCTAACTCTATATAGCATCTTCTGACACATTTAGGCTAGGATGATGAGTCCCTTGCTTCCCCTCCTTTTTCTTGTCCCTCTTTTTCTCTATTTCTCAGAGAGAGCCAGAAAGGGAAAATGGATAAAAAGGAGAAAAAGTACACCGCTGACTGAATCTACAGGGCCCCCCTGCCTCTTCAGAAGGGAAAAAAATGACCCAGCTGCTCTGCTTCGTCAGCTCTGCCACAGAGCTTGCTGAGGAGCATTTCGATCCAAACGCCCGTTCACCATACATTAGGCTCAGACGTGAGATTACCGGCAAACAACCCCACACAAGGTAGGCGACGTCATAAGAGGCCATCATAGTCCAGCAGCTTGGAGTGCTGGCGGCTCTTCCACAGGCGGAACAGACGGAAGTCAAAGTACATCTCGATCATCTCTTTGCCTGCAGGCACAAGACAACAGAAAAAAAACAAGATTAAGATTACAAAATTGCATGCTGCAGGGGAAACCTGACCTTTTCTAGCAACCCCCAACAACTCTGGCACACTATATCAAACTCTTCTTATTTTCATTCCAGACATTCTTTGTGCATCACCTCTTTACTATTTAAATAACCATATCAACATTTTGCATGCTGTAAGCAGTTTACTACACAAAATGCATAAAATGTGCTGCAGCGTCAGAGGAAACATCATCTCTGTTTTTAATGTTGTTACAATAAGATTTGATTTCCTGTATTCTTGTAAAATTGTTAGCTCCTGGAATTTCTGTTTAGATTATAATATTATGCACATCAAATTAGGTGAATATGAGCGTGGAAACTGACATGTTATGGCATTTGCTGATAAAGCTGTGATTGTTGCAGTATCAGTATCTGGGTCACTGAGCTGCAGTCAGTGATTATATGTCCAAGTGTCATTGCATTGCCAGATGCATTGCCTTGAAATTTTCAAAATTCAGATTTTAGAAGGTCATCTATTTGACCAGTATGGGATGTTCTGCTGAATATAGGCATTTGTGACTTGTCAGTGTCCAGACCTTAAATCCACCCATTCCACCAAGTTCTGTTGGTGGAGTGAACTTGACTTTTCCTTAATGTTTCTTTGCACAACATGTACTACAATCTTACTTGCAGAACAGGCTCTGTTGGGATGGCAGATTGCAGCCGATCCCCTCTTGGATGGAGTGAATGATACACTACACTATAGTTTGCCCTTGACCTCAGCAGTGACAGCAGATGGAGATGGAGGAGGTGAGGACAGACTCAACAATGGCAATTTTGAAATGCAGCGTCTTTATGTTTGGCAGGTTACTGAAGAAAGTACATCCTATGCTGGGCTCTCTCAGTGAGGGAGCTATTGTTCTTCTCCCACTGTTGGTCCTGTGGGATGACAGTGCCCAGGAAGCATTGCACAGTGCTGACTGGGAAGTCAAACAGGCTAATAGGGTTCAGTGGGGGTGGGGCTCTTATGTCAACAACCATCTCAACTGTCCCATGGATTCAAAGTTAATCTGTGTACACCAGGTCACCAGATGGTCAATTTCTCATTTGTAGGTGGAGTCATCCTGACCAGAAACAAGACTATTGATGGTGGTTTTGTCCATTGACTTTGGGAGCTTGACAGATGGATGACTTGAGGTTCATCAGTTGGTTTTCAGGGAGAGGAGAAAAGGAGAATGGGTGCTGATGATCCAGGGGTGAGAGACAGGATTGTAAGCTGATGCTGTCTCCGTGTTTTAGAAATTGAAACTTTCATGGAAAATTAAATTCTTTCAATTTCTGTGTATCGATGATTCTTCTTTTTAACCATGCTCGATGTATGGCAATGCCACTATGCCTGTCAGTCTGTTCACCACTTTGGTCCTAAATTAAACATTTCAATGGTTAGATGGATTGCTATTAAAATTTGTTGAGACACTCCTGGTTACCAGAACAAAAACTGATTTGGTGATCCCCTGACTAACTAAGATGGTTACCAAGGCAAACTTTATACCTAATTAAATTCAGCACTGTTATTGTGAGAATAAAAGCATGCTGATGATAGCATTTAGCTTAGCTGTAGACACTTAGGTCTTTGTCAATCCTCCCATTCCTTTGCTCTGGTCTGTGAATGAGTTGTTAAAAGGATTTAAGGAAACCCTAATTCCCTGTGAAGGCAACACAACAGTAGCAGCAGATTTAGGATTTTTGTTCTTTTGTTCTTTATTTTGTAACTATAGTTTTTTTTAAATGCTACCACTTATGCTATGTGCTCAGCTGTTTTTTGGAATCCATCAGTGCCAAAAACACAGTAATTGCAGTTATGGATGAAGTACATAGCACTGCAGGTTGTATGTAAGGATTAAAAAAAAAAGAAAGGTAGAAAAGCAGTTGAGTGTGGTGGGCCAGCAGAGGATGGGAGAAAACTTAGAAGCAATAATGACATTTTAATAGGAAAATAATTACACTCTGAGTTTGGCATCAGTAGATGTCAGGAGAATGAAGGATGACGGATGTGTCATGAGCTCAGCAGAATTCACACCTGTATGTTTGCACACACTCCCTAATATGGTTTCTTCATGCTGAGCAGCTTACTGGCATTGATTAATGACCAGTATTAGCGTTCGGCGAGTTTACAGGTGAGGCTGATAACACACTATCAATCATAGTATATGTATGTATACTTTTGTGTATACACATGTTGTGATGCATGCAACCCTTTTTGTGGGACCCCAGCAAATATTTGATTCTCTCTCAGATGTTTCTTTGGTGTTGCGCTGGAGGTTGATACAATGTCTGAATGAGGTACGAAAGTTTCTCTGATGTTTTATAAACTGATGTCCTTTCAACGACTTGATTGCCACTGTTTTTCAGTATTTACAGTATTTATTATATTAAACACTGTTAAACACAATTCATCCTAAGAATCACAGTCAGTCTGTTATAGTTTATGTCAGAAAATAATCAAAATCAAAAGACACAAGGACTCGACATCTTTTAGATTTGTTAGCCTTGATGGAGGCTGAGGAAATGTTTGCTTGGATGGATAGAATAAATGTGTTACCTGTTTAAAGACAGAGCCCTGCCATCTGCGTAGAGCAAAAAAGATCCTAAAAGACAACACTCACCCCAGCCACAGCCTGTTCACCCTGCTGCCGTCAGGCAA
>JAPZDV010021015.1:0-25666 GCA_029814665.1 Acanthurus lineatus | reverse complement strand
GTGTATCTGCCATGCAGTAGTCATGCAGGTTGTGCATAAGCGGGTTCTCTCTTGTTAATGGCGCCTCCATGTGTTGTTGTGCGCTAGCTTACTGATGCACTTCACAGATATTTTCCCTCGACGTATATCGTTGTTTATGGTAACAGTTCTCCACAAAATAAGGATGTTTTGCCAGTTCAACACGATGTACTCACCACTGCTCTAAACTACTTCGAGTAGAGTGCAGTTTAAAGTTTCACTAAGTTCTTCGTTAGTTGGTGCTCAGCTCCCAAACATGCGTGCGCTCACTCCGCCATCTCAAGGCAGCTTAAGTTTGTTGACTTCTGTATAAATATATCGGTTGGTGTGTGTGTGAAGCTTCGTATAGCGATGCCTAAGCCTATTTAGCAGCATAAATGCCGGGGGGGCGTGTGACACTGGGGAACATGCACAGCGAAACTATCGTTTGCTTTCTCATTGCCGTACCAGAATAAAGTGTAATTGCTACAGTAGGTGGCAGTGGCGCTTTCACGCTGCTGTGTTTTGGGTGATCACTGTTTTCAAAAGTCATAAGCGGTTTATTCATCCTTGCCTTTAAAGATGAAAAATGATAAATGATGGAAAACAGATGAGCTCCAGAGACACGTCTAATCGGTCGGGTTTTGAATTAGTTACGGAGCATGAAGCAAAGGTGAAAGCAAGAATTTTGAATAGACTAGGCAGTGGTCGGTTTACGACACACGCGACGAATGATACTATTTACAGTCGTGGCGGAGGGTGGGAGGCGCAAAATGTTTTCTTCTTCCTAGGGTGGGCTTAACAGAAATCAACTGAAAAGCGCTGCTTTAGTCAAAGTGCCATATCAGCCTAACAGGTGGATTTATGTGTCCTCATAGTGGTACTCGACATGATCTGACATATTTCTTTTCTCTTATTTCTCTTTTCAATCAATTATTGCTGTATCTCAAACTTGTAATAATTGATTATTTTGGCCACTCACTCGCAAAAACAAGTTATGTAAGTTCAACAACTGCTCTGTTAAAGCTGTTTTTGAACTCTCCCAACTCCTAAGAAAATTTTTGATTCTTTACCCTCTAATCGATCTATTACAGTCATCAGCCAGTCTTTAGTTGTGTCTGTCTGCTAATTGCTGCTGATTAGCCATTATATAGGTAATGTTTTGAGCAATTTACCGAAAACAACAGCTGGCTGTGGCTCAAAACAAGTGAAACCAGACAACAGTGGGCTTGACACAAGCCCACTATAGATCAGGTTATACAGATTCAATGATTATTCTCTGCAGGTTCATTGTGAGTTATCACTTTCATATCATATCATATTATTTTCACATCACCATAATTACTTTAAGAATTAGAATTAAAGCAACTGTAAGGCAGCCTTGAGGAACTTAATTTTTGCTAATTCTGGTAACCCCTCTGGACAAAACAGAGTATTTTAATAATGAAAGTAATTTAAATAATTGGTATCCAACCCAAGGCAGATAAGTCAAGAAAAACTGTCTAGAAATAGCTAATTTTCTCTCTGATAGTCTCATTTGCCCATGTTGGTCATACAGAGGCAGAAGTCAGTCAACCACAGCAAAGTAAAACAGTAGTAAGTTTAAATCAAGGACATTTCAAAGTAAATTACACTTCAGAACCCTGAATGTTTTATTTAAAATATTCATACAGAACACTATTCCAAAAACAAAACAATAGAGAACAGTACAATCACTTTTTGTAACAACACACTTAAGATGTAAAATGGCTTTTGGCATAAACTGCCTGCAAGCAAGTAAAAGTTCCTACTTTTGCTTCCTAGAGTGAGATAATAGAAGCCTGAAATACTCAGAATAAACAAACTAGAGAAAATCCCAGAAGGAGACATCAGAACTCAATTTGTGACAAAATCAAGTGTGTGTGTCTGCATGTTTGTGTGTGACAGCTTCAGTTATGTGCCACTAGCATGTGTGTTTTGTGATGGTAGGGGTAAACTTGTGATGGTGACTGGGCAATTTAATAGGGTTCAACAGTCCTGACATTCCAACAGTTACAATGCATGACTAGAAAGGTTTTGGAAATATAATTCTTATTCTGATAAACCTGTATATAGAATCTGTTGAAGAAGTTTGGAAAATTTTACAAAAGTCAGGCTAAAATGTAACTCTGGCTGCACAGTTTGTGAACCTTAAAAATAATTTTCTTTACAAGCAGTTTTAATTGCAAACTTGCAGTAGTCAGGAAAATTTAGTATGGAGGTGATACAGAGTAGCTCAAAGCTTTTTAAAATTGACAGGGTTAAAACAAGCATGGGAACCCAGTGTAACAGGCATCATTCTGTCAGCAACAGTACATGCCTCATAAAACCTGCCATAATACCTGCCACAACATACAAACATACAGTTAGTTAGATAGTACATGATTTTAGGCAATGAGACTCTCTGAGAGGAAAACTCTTCATAAAAGTTTTAGCATTGTTTCACTTGAGTAAAAATTTGTTTCTTACTGCCTGTTAAAGACATTCTCTCTATTTCAAATCACAAACAAGTCTCACGTACTGACCAAAAAAACAATTAAAATGTCTGAGTAACACATGGTGTATGTATCAAAACCTGTTATATTTCAGTCCTCTGTGCTATAGAACTCCATTGTCACAAAAAAATATTAAAAACCTATCAATGAGCCACCATTGCACTGAGTAGGTTCCCATATCACAGTGAACACACATACTACAGTTGATTTTGACTCTATACTACATACAACACCCTGCTATTCAAAGTACTTATGAGAGAACCAAATTTAGATGTAACTACCACCCAAAATATGGCCACATAAATGCACATTTTTCTAGTGTGCAAACCATGTTTGTTAAAAACTCAGTAAGCAGCTGTTTCGGGAACTGTCTGAGCCTTTTTTAAAAATAAACTATGTAAATGTAAGCAGGCATGTGTCCTCTGTGGGGACCAATGCAGCCTGAGTGCCATTACGGGGAAGGGAAGTTAGAGAGTGTAGCGAAACAGACTGTCAAATTGTTAATTCTGGTCTTCTCATGAGATTTGTTCAAAATATGAAACATAGAGAATAATACCATTTTTATATTTAAAATAATTTCACAGTTAAGCTGGGGGTCTCTCTTTAAATGTTACAGCTCCATTTTTACTACATAAAAATCAAACAATGATAACTGAACTTGAGACATATAACAACTATATTAAAGTGAAAGAAATTCAAATGAAGACTGATCTTTCTTCGCAGAAAGAAATAGCAACTAGGCTCCAATAGACACAGAAATAAAGAGCAAACAGTAAGAGTGAAACAAAGACTTAACTGCAAAATAGAGAGGGAATCCTGATAGCATCAATTAAACTAAACTCAGATAATCTATATGAAGAGATAAGGGTGAGATTCATTCCACACATCAGCTGCTGTATGCTCTCAGAAGGCAGCCAAAGATTCAACATAATTTAGCAGATATAGGACATACTTTTAATGTAAAACACAAGTTAGCCGTCAAATATAGTATCCTGTGCAATTCTACCCAACACATGCAAATCAAACAATTCTCTGACTGTAGCAAGAAAGCTACAGGAAAAACATTATTAAACATAAAAAAGAAATAAACAAAATAACATAGACCTTTGTTCTTAAGATACTGTTCAACTGGGTGTTCTAAACATCAAATTTGTCTGTTTGAAAATCTAACAAAAATTTAAGGAAATTTAAGAGGAAAAAAAGTTTAAGCTTCTCATGTGAGCAGCACAGACACTGGATTAAAGAAAACCAAGACACATATGTTGCTACATCAAATCTTAGCAAAAAAGTAAATGACCTACTGGCTAATAAATAATGTTGATAAATATAAATAAAAATAAGTGGGTGGTCCCTGGATAGTGCCACAGGAACAGGTTTGGGCAGGAGGAGGTAAGTCTGGAGGTCCTGGAGCCCGACTTCTCCTGGCCGACTGTGCTCTCAATTATATCTGACATCTCTTAACCATGGCCTTGCCTCCAGGAAGCAGCTATCCAATCAGAAAAGCGTTCCCTGTCTCTTTCATCAAAGTGTCTACAGAGTGTCTATGCTCCTTATGTTCACAGAAGTAGGGGCAGATTATCAGCTGTCCATGCTGCACATTTCTGACAGGAGAGAAAAAGACAGGGGTCAAATCATCCTGACATTATCTTTACATGGCCACTTGCTTCACTGCTGTACATGAAGCCGCTCATGGAACTGGCCTGTTAACACAAATTAACTCACTCACTCAAGATCAGCAAGAAGATTCTCCACAAGAGGCAGCTGTTAGCTATTAAGATTTCCTTTACACATACCATTAAGCAAAAATTATGGCCTCTGCATCCACAAATGAAGTAAGGTTTGAGTGTTGCAAATATTTTCCTCAAAGAATATACCTGTAGTCTCTGTGCATAAAATCTGTGTAGCTCCAATTTTTTTTGACTGCATGCATTTTTCTGCATAACCACTATGCTAAAAGAAGCTAGGAAATTAGTCTGTGCACGTGTAAAACATGCATTTCAAGCAGACACCACAAAGTGGCTAAACCAAAACCAATTTCATCCTTGCTTTGAGCTGACTGAGGATTCCCCTTTTATACCTGGTCATGATACTATCACTTGTGGCCAGTCAACTGTTTGGCTATGGTACAGGTATTTTTTGACATTTCACAACTTGCACAGTCCTGTCCCAATTTGTTAGAAATATAGTGCTGTCATAAAATCCATAATAATAAAATTAAAAAAATAATAAAATCCATTTGTTACATCTATTTTTTTTAAAGGTGCTCAGTCCTTCTAACCTGTATGCATTTTGTAAAGCAGGTATTCATTTTGACTTCAATATATGACTCGAATAGTTTGTCACTTTAAACTAAATGCTGGTGACAAGTTATTTCAAGAAACTGTGATATTGATTTTATCCCTCCCTCTTCACCAGCTTCAGAATTTAAGATGTTTCACAATGGTTCATATGTTTGTTTGTTTTTTTTTCAGGTCTGATGGAACCTCACAATGTGAATAGAACATAAGCTCTTGGAAATCAGTGTGATTTCTGGCCTGAACCTGAGTCCTGAATGAACTAACTACCCCAAGTTTCACATCTATGTGTGAACTCTGCTTTTGGACCCATGATGTTACTTGGCCAATAAGACACTCCTCAGCACAACTTCTCCGGCAGTCCAATTTAATGCAGATTGCTCCACTCCACTCCTTTGAACAGCAGCAACGCAAGAGCCTGCCTAAAGACTGACTAGAGGTAAGCAAGTTAAGTTAGCACCAGCAGCCAGAATACAAGATCTACCAGCTGAGAGCAGTGAGCTACAAGGAGGAGCTGACTTGAGGATCAATGAGGACTCCTTATTTCTCAAGTAATAAAGAGCAACCAGTGGTATCCATGGACACAGAGTGCAAAAGACCAGACCAGCCTGAGCCCCAACAGGAACCGTCACAAACCTGCAGCTTGCTGGACTTTGCAAAGCAGCGAGCAGGAGAGGACATGTTTTTCCCTCCGTCAATGGTGCAGTGATTTGACTGGATGTGTTCTTTGAACTTTATTTCCAGGGGGGTATTCCATGAAGCTGGATCAGGGAAAAGCCTGGTTTATATCGATGAGTCTTTCTATTTAAGTGAGCAGCACAGTAGTGCATTGGCTAGCATTACTGCCTCACAGGAAGTCTCCCCAAATCTGTGTGAATTCCAGTTGGTACTATGGGTTCCTCCCACAGTCCAAAGTCAGGTCAATTGGTAACTCTAAATTTGTCCATATGTGGGAATGAGAGTGTGACTGGTTGTTTGTCTCTATATGCCAGCTCTGTGATGAACTGGCAACTTGTGTATCTGCCTCACCCATGCTGCTGATCCTTCTATATCCTGGTCTGCTGGCTGCACGGCCCCATGTGCCGGCAGCTTGCTGTCACCTGGCTTCCAGGCTGCCTGCAAAGGTACCTGAAAAGATGACAGTCAGCTGCTAAGCTGTCCTTGAAAAGCAGACCAAAATCAAGAGAAGTCGGTCAACAGCAAACAGATACACAGAGAGGCAATGACACAGGAAAAAAAAAGCAAAAGAAATTTTTTTTTTCTAGAGGATGGCGGTAACGCATCAGTAATGCATATACATCAGAAGAAGAAGAAAGAGGAACGGACAGAGAAGACGAAGTTCATGTGAAATGAAGAAACTGATTGAAGTTCTGCACAGTACAGGACTATGTAAGATAAAATAAGAAAATATAAGTAACTAAAGACTTGAATAATAAACAGTATAGCACAATATGCCATTGATGTGTCAAGTCTTCCTCACCCTAAGAAGAAGGAGAAGAAGTTCTGATGCACACTTCAGCTTCAACTTCAACTTCACCGCACCGCCCAAATATTGTGTTATGCACATGACAAGAAAGCACACTGATATGACAAGCAGGATGTGCCATTAATGTCACTTCCTCAACTTACTGTGTTCAGAGAATGCTGTTAAAAGCAGCATACTTAGTGTCTAATACCTTAAAAGGCGATATTCAAATTGTCAGACAATGCTTATATGCCATGGCACATTAGATGCTGAACATTTTATGTTCTTTCTTAATGATACTGAGCCCTTCCTTCTGTTTTTCATAGCCAATGAGGTCAAAAATTCAGTGACTAATCAAATAAAATCAAATTTTATTTATATGGCTCCAAATCACAACAAAAGTTGTCAAAAGACAATTTATGTATGGAGTAGGTCTATATTAATGAAGACCCAACAACTGAGAGCAATTCCCACATGAGCAAGCACTTGGCAACAGTGGCAAGAAAAAACTTTCTTTTAACAGGCAGAAACCTCGATACAGATCCAGGCTCAAAGGTGGTCAACTCTCTTATAGGACCAGTTAGGTTTAGAGGGAGATCGAAAGTAAGAGAGAGAAAGAGGGAGAGAAATAGAGACAGAGAGAGAAAGAGAGAGATCAAGTGGCTGAGGAACAAAAAAAAGAGAAAAAGCAGGTTGAGCAGCTACTTTTTTTAGGGGGATCGTCAAAAAAGTCCCAAAGATTTGTCTAAAGTTTGTGAACTTCCACATGAAAGTGTGTGAATGAGTGCACAAACATTCATAACACCTGCCAAGCTGATACAACCCTTGCAGAAAAAAAAACTAAATCATCAAATCAACAAATCATGTTGAGAATGCTGGGGTCTCCAATAAGCAGTCTTTAACCTTGAAGGGGAGTGAAAAGCAGCTGGCCGACTCAAGCATTGCAGTGAAAACAAAGCAGCACCATGATTGCTAACTTAGCCAAAGCAGTGCAGTTCAACATGGAAGAAGCCAAAGAATGCAAGCAGAAAGTTAAAGACCTAGAGAAACAAAATGAACAATTGTGCAAAGAAAAAATGACCTTAAGGAGAGAATAAAAGAACAAGAATCATACAAAAAAAGGTCTGTATCAAAGGCTCGGAGGTAAAAAAAAAAAAAGATAAATTGGAGCACAAGTCACTCAAATCCTTGGGAAAATCACCCCAGGTTTGGAGTTGAAGATGGAAAAAGCAGTGGACTCCATGCACAGAATGGGGAAAAACACTGATAACAGAAACAGATATTTCATCCCTCTGTTTGCTTGCAGATGGGTGAAGGAAGAGATCTGGTGTGAGAGCTAAGGGTCTCCAGTCTGGAAGGAAAAAGGCATATGTTTTGCTGAGTTGCTGCCACAGGAAGACTAGGAGGAGAGAAGAGGGCTGATGGTGGTTTTGAAAATCAAAGGTCTGTTTTTATTACCACAAATGAAAGTTTATAACGATGATCAGCAATATTAAAAATAATGTGGAAAACAGAACAAATGTGATAGATCGTATTTTAGTTGGAGGTGATTGGAACATGACACAAGATGAGTGCGTTGATAGATGGCAAGCAATTTGTGAAAAATCCCACTAATAAGATTTAGTAAGTTGGTCTATGGATAAAAAATTATTCAAAGCTGCTCAAAACCACAAAAAGATAGAGAAACAAAGAGAAAAACTGCCACTTATATCAGTTTGTCACAGTATTACTGCACAAGCTGTAACATTTCTACCCATATAAACACTTGGTCTGGCCATTCTTGTATACTATGAATTTGAAAGTAAAACTCTCTTTTATTAATTGTATGGATTGGATCAAAGTGCTTTATGTGGAGAAGTGAGTTAGTTTCTTACATATTTTGCTGCAGATCAGATCTTAAGAAATAAACAAGGATCTGTTCCACAAGACATGACAGATTTAGGTCTGGACATGCTATTCACAAATCCCTGCCGAAGAACTAAACAAATATCAAGGTCCTTTGCAAAGTTAGTTCTCATACTGTGAGTAGAGATACTCAGGAAGGGGAGGTATATGCAAACTTGGATATACTGTTATGTATCAGAATATCAGAATACTGAAATGCCTGTGAAACCGCATGATTTTTCTTTCCCTCCCCCCTCCTCCCTTTCCTTTTTTATTGCAAAGAAAAGCAGATGGAGCTAATCAATGCCTATTTGTTGGCCCTTAAAACACGAGGCCTACTGATAATTCTTGTTGTAGTGGAAATTTTGTCTCCTTCATGCTTATGCTTATATTGTTCCATTTTGCCCATGTGTTTGTAAGTGTGTGATCTTTGTATTCCTCTTTTTGTACACATCTGTCTTATTTGACATCAGCTAGAGATTTACATTTGCTATAATCTTGTCTTCAAAAACAGTCCATTGACTGTCTATATAGCCGATTACCTAACATGTTATACACTGGATTGCAACAGGTATGTTCTGATCTAATCAAGAGAACATAATTAAATCAGGAAAGCTCAAAAATGCTACAATTGATTTCTTATTATCTTGTCATCTGAGCGTAGTTATAAAGACGCACCTTATTCACTGTTCTGGACACGAACTTTGAGCTCTGAGCCTGAGGTTGCGCCTTCTCTTCATAAAACAAACTCTCATGCACGAAGCTATTCAGTCTTGTTTGCTGACTTCCAAGTAGATCGTCTAAAATTGCCTCAACATAATTAATTAGTTAATTGTTAATCTTTTCAAGGAGTCTTGGAAGGAAAGGATAGAAAAAGAAAGAAAGAAAGAAAGAAAGAAAGAAAGAAAGAAAGAAAGAAAGAAAGAAAGAAAGAAAGAAAGAGGAGGGAAAATAAAACAGAAAGCAAAAAAAAAAGGTAAGAGTCAAACTTGTTTCAGTCTTACCATGGCATGTCTCTAGTTACTTTCATATTTCCAGTTACCATGGTTATGTAAGTGAAGCAATTAAGTCCTTGGCTTCTTTCAGATCCTGGAAATGTTTCAAATTTGTTGGCACAAGCAACAGTGTTTACATCAGCCTCTCTGAAGGATTTTATTATCATCTCCTCAAACACTGCCACCAGGGCTGCATGTTCCTGACCCACCTCCATGCATTCCTGCAATATTCTTTACCTGCAGTATTTTGTCTTGATGTTCTTAACATGAAATTAATACAAAGTACCGTATTTGCAACATCTGCATTCTGGCTCAGATACATGGATGGAGCAGACTTTTTGTTGAGAATTCTCAGTGCAGAGTAAAGTGCAGATTTTGAAATGCATCTGAGCTGCATGTGTGAAGCCTCGCCATGGTTCAGACCTGCCACAATCCCAAGCTATTCAAAGCATTTTCCCCTGTATGTGGTAGAAATGAGAGCCCCATATAAGGAAAGACCAGGAGCATATCACCTCTAAAAAGCAGGTAGTTTATTTGTCCACCAAACAGAGGGCAGTAACTTCAAGTGTTTCTTCACAAAGTAGGCACTGAAACAAAGTGTTAAGAGAGGAGCCAAAGTGGAGTAATTGGCTTCACACTATAAAAAGGAGCTCTCACAAGATGGCTCATAACACGGCACAAGCCTGCCAAGAAAGTGGATGCCATGAGGCAAGTCTGTAATGTTAATTCAAGACTTCCAGACACTCATCATGGGCATGGAGCATCAAGTATGGATCTTGAGGAGAATGATGTGCAAGAAATCATGGAAATTATAGGGGAAAGGCAAAACCCATTTGACTTGGACACTGTACCTCACATGCTGATCAACACTGTTAGTGTCTAGAGAGGGAGAGAAGAAGAAACATAGGAGAAAACATTCACATCACATCCACTGGATTTTGAGGTACACATTTCTTGCATTTTAGTGCCCCCTGCTGGTAAAATTAAAAATACTTGGGCAGACCTTCTGTTCTGATCCTATCTGACAAGTTTTGTGCTGGGTGGACTAATATTTAATAAGTAATGGCCAATTTCTTGCTAAGTGCTGCTTTTGTGAATTTCAACTGGTTCATAGCGGCCACATTTTCTAACAGTTCTTGATCATTTATAATAGAAATGTGTATCTTCATTCACCGAGGTTGTGTATCAAATTTGGTGTGGATAGAGTCAAAATCCATAAAGAAGATGTCCCTTTACTGTTTTTCACTTTATGCAAATTAGCAAAAAAATAAATATGGTGGACTTTTATGGTGGACTTTTATGCAGCTCTTTTGAAGCACCTGTGTGTTGATTTTAAATTTTGAATTTTGAGTCCTTAATTAAACGGCACCATGTGGCCAATTGGGCTCATATTTCTTCAGAAGTTGATGTACACACATTTCAGTTATTATGCCAAGTTTCATGCTTCTAGCTTATTCTAGCTCATGGAAGTTTTAGCAAATGTGGCATAATAATAATAATAATAATAATAATAATAATAATAATAATAATAATAACAATAATTTGATATATTATCAGTCTATTAAAGGATTTGCAATGAATTGTGGGATGTGTAATTCCTGTACTCACAAAAATAAATAAATATAAAGTCTTTTGTTTTGCCTTCTCTCTGTTTTTTTAATCATTATTTCAAACTAATTTAATGTTTTTCTCACAAGAAAACTTATTAACTGGTTGGCTTGGATCAGGCTCAAAGTTTTGGTATGAGTATTTTTTTAAATATCAAAGGAGGGTTAGCACTTTTATGTGTTATATGAGTCATGCAATTTAAAAAATTGTCATTTACCAATTCTCATAGTTTTGTGTTGATGGTATTTACTTTTGAAGAGACACATAAAAAATTGTGTTGTATTCACTAGCTACAGTAATTTGATTGTTAATAACTTACAAATTTCACAACTTTTGAAAAGTCTTTTGATAATTTTTGTCATGGCTCTCTCAAGATACAACGTTTTGTGCTGATCAGATGAAAACCCTAGGAGAAGTTCGAAAAAGTAGGTTTCACATATGCTGCAATTTTTTCAAAAAAACCCCCCAAAAAACAGGCATGGCTGAGATCCTCTGATTCAGCTCCATTTAGGGAACAGATTGATATGGGATGTTTCAAAGTCAGATTTAGAATTATGAAGCTGTAGGCCAAAAACACATTTCCCTGAATCTGAAACCCTTAATAAATATGTAAATAATTATGTAAATAAATAAATTGAAAAATCCCAGTCTGCGAAGAAATGCATCCCTACAGCTCTTTTTTCTGGTCACTGGACCACACATTTACAGTGAATTTCCAGTTTTGCTTTATTTGTAAACTAGTCACTAAGGAGAAAGCAAGTGGAATATCTTACTGTCAGAGTTGCTGAGGGATAGCCTAACATTTATAGGCCTAGCTCTGCCTGGGTAGGCATCTTAGACAATTGCCATGGCACTTGTCAAGAAAAGTGCTGTTCCTTCTGCTACACTTGACATATTGATGAAAACCTGACAGGTATGATTCAAACAGCAGTTGTTAAAGTCACCAAAGAGCAGCATAGATGCATCATGTTTATTTTGTAGATGCTTCCGTACATGGGATGGGATATACACAATACACACAAATATGTTGGTAAATTCCTTTGGAAGGTAGTGTGGTCACAGCTTAACACATGGTAGTTCAAGGTTGGGTTATAACACCAACTGTCTTTGACAAAAACACACCCCTCTGCTTCTTTTTTTGACAGAGTATTTGTCTCTGTCAGAGCATAGGTGGAAGAAATTTATTGATCTGTATGAAATTTTCCAGTACATCATTATAGAACCAAGCTTTTATGAGGGCCATCAGGCCAGACTCACAGTATTCAGAGCAGGCTGCAACCTTGTGAGTGCAGTTTGTCCAACTTGTTTTTCAAGGAACGTGGATTGCAGAGTAGTATACTGTAGGTAGCGAGGGTGGCTTTGTGGCTGTCTGGACATGTTTCCTGATGCCATCCATATTGCCCCTCTTTAAGCTTGGCAAAGACCAAGTCCAGGCTGCCACAACAGGTCCCCTGGCATGCACTCCCTCAAGCAAGCCCAGGAATTAAGCCCTGCTGTACATTAGCTTGCCAGTGCTAGAGAGCCTGTCTGTAAAGCACTTGATTACCCATCTGGATTAGCCATTCTATTGCTAGCTACTCCATTCTTCTCTATTTCATTCCATATACATATAACTTGCAGTCCGGTCTGAAGGTGTACTCAGCAAATGTAGTGCCCATCGTGACTAGTGACATTAACAGGAAACAGTTAAATGAATGAAGGTTTCAAGTTGCTTCAATGGCAGGTACCAATGATGTTCTGACTACAGCTCCTAGCAGCCACTTCTACAATGGAGGCTTTGAATATGGCCCACTCAAATCCCTAACCTTCCCCAGGTTGAGCGAGAATTTCTTCTAGAGGTGGAAGTTGAAAAACTGATAGACCGGGGTCTCCTCAGATCCCATCTAACCTAATCCAGGTCTTTCAAGCAGACTCCACCTTATTAGAAGATGGTGATAGGTTGACAATCCTTCTCCTCTCTTCAAGACAGATGGCCACAGATCTGATGATACCACCACAAAGTTGATCATCAACCTTTGGCCTGGGATGGTTTGGTACCAGGTGCACTTACTACCACAGATGTTCAAGAATAAAGTACCACTTGGATTCAGATTGAGCAGGCCATTCCTCCCAATCAGCCCCCTCCAGGTAATTTCAGTTTTTGCTTACGTGTGTTGAAGTACCCTATGAATGATATAGAGTCTTAATATAAAGGCTGGATAAAAAAAAGATTCATCAATGCATTGTAATTGATTGTTACCCCCAAATTCAATATCAATTCAGAAAAATTCTGAAACCGATATAAAAAAAAAAAAATCAGTTGCGATCAGGGCTTGAGCTTAAGGACCTCCTGTTGACCCGAGTCAATAAAAATAGGATCAGGGAGGATTTAATTCTCTGTAATTTGAGGATAAATTTGGGAATTAAAAAAAAATAACCAAAAAACACTGGCCACCATGAAAGTATTTATTTTGTGTTGCACGCAAAAGTCTTAAACTGATGTTAACAGTACTGAAGTCCACACACCCCCAGATACCTCTTCTGCCTGACTTTGAAGACATGATTAGACAGCAGTTTCAGAAAGTGTACCTGGTGGCACTTGCTGGTCTACTTTCTGTAGACGCCAAGCTGCAGTCCACAATAGAGAGAGGATAGGATGTGAGCCACTACCTCCTGTGGACCAGGCCCTGGTAGGCTTGGTGCCTACCAGGGCTTGGTGCCTCCACTTCTTGGGAAGTGTGGCTGTCTTTGCAAGAACTGCAGAGTGATGGATTCACTGCTAACCAAGATGCATAGAGCCATGGCAATCCAGACAAAGCTGGCTAACACAGGAGCCATATTGGCTTTGTATCAACATCATCTAACTCAGCTGCTAAGGGAAAAGTGGGGTATCAAACTGCTGACAGTGTTACATCAGGTCTCCCCATTTCTCTCAAGCCATAGCAGAAGAGCAGGCAGAAGCAGCTGGTAAGGCCATGACAGAACTCTGGACAATTAGTGTGGCTGTCGCTGTCCATGCTGGGGCAGGAGGACAGGGCATGTCTACTGAGGCTGCCTGTAGACACCTCTTATGTTTGGGCCAGATGCTTCTAAGATGTTACAGCAGGCAAAGAAAGCTTGGCACCGTGCCCATAAAGATTCAGGCAAGGTGAAACAGATGGCCTCAGCCACAGCAGTCCAAGGATGCCTATTTTGAGTACAAATGCAGGTCTGCATTTTTCCTTATAGTTAGAGACCACATTGGGTGTCAACTTTTTATGAGACTGACGCACTTAAGTCTTGCAGCAAAAATTTTTATTATTTCAGTGCGTGTCTGTAACTGTCACCCACCCTCATGGCATACTGGCCTATTAGACTTTATTATGTGAAGTTTCCTGTTGTCAGCCAAAGAGGGCAGTGCTACACCACAGTAAATCAAACAGGACACTAGGGAAAAACAGGATGCAACAGAAAAAAAAGATTAAAAGGAAAGAAAAGGAAATTTTAAAAAGCCAGAGACCAACTCCAGGGCTTCAGGTGGGAAAGATCACCACCAACACATGCTCATGGTCCTGAAATCTGGGGAACCACTGTGGATTTCCTTTCTGAGAAGAATGATAGTAGCATTAGCTACACCATTAGGGAATACCACATTAGCAGAGATAATGTTATCATTTTCTGGAGTGGTTAGTGTACAAGTGTACATAGCAAAAGGGCACGGAAATATGTTTCTGCAGTGTTCTGAGTGCACATGTCAGAGTGAGAGAGGCTTATTTTATACATCTTGTGTTGAGTAGTGTGTGTTCCGTGAAGTACTTAAAATTGGATAAATTGTAGATTGGTGTTTTTGTCATCTTGAATGTATTTTTACAAATCTAGGTCCAGAAGTTAAGGTCATTAGACAGTGATAAATTTTGTTCCCATTTTGAAATTGGTAGATGTACAGAATTGGTGCTGGAGAGTCATCTATATATCTTGGAGAGATTTTTTTTGAGAAAGCTTTGTGATATGTTTGACAAAATCCAACAGCTGTAATATCCTCTGAAGCATTGGAATTCTCTTCTTAATTGTGTTTATCAATTGTAAATATTGAAGGAAATTTCCATGTATGTATGATCACTTGGATTTACTGCATATTCCTCTGTTAGTTGTTTAATTTTTTCCTCAATGTCTTTTTGTGCCTGTTGTTCCTGCTTTTTCTTGGAGTATGATATAATTTTGCCTCTGATTACAGCCTTCCCACCTCCCGAGAGTAAAGAAGCAGATAAATTTGAAGAGTTATTTGTTTCTAAAAAAAAGTTAACCCACTCCCTCCTCACTATCTTGTCAAATTCTGGACCTTTTAGTAAAGATATGTTAAAGCCCCAAGTTTGAGATGGTTTAAGGTTGGATTCAATTTGCAGGCTGAAGGAAGTGGTTTATGGTCATTGATAATAATTGGGTGTATTCTAGCATTAATTTTTTCAGCAATGAAACTGTTTGAGAGAAGGAAGTCAATTCTTGAAAATGACTCATGCACTGGGGAGAAAAAAGTATATTCCCTCTTTGTTGGATTTTTGACTCTCCAGCCATTGCCAAGTCCAAAATCATCGGTGTATTCCTGAATAACTTATTCATTCATTCACTTATTTATTCCGTTATTCATTGTTATGTGTGTATTGAATAACCAGACCTATCTCTTGATGGATTTAGGACTGTGTTGAAATCACCTCCAATGATAATTATTCAATTAGCTGAGAGTTTGTGATTTTGTAGAGTGGAACATTTACACCTAGTGAGATTCCCCGAAGGTTAACGGTTTTTCAAAGTATACACATTGAACCCATGCTTTTTATTTTCTCTGTATTTATTCGTTTAGAAGAACCAGAGGGTGATGGTGGTGTCCTGGAACAGTTGAACATCTATATACATTTTGTGTACAACGAGTGAAGTCCCATTTCCCTTCTGTCTGTGGTCCTTCAGGATTGGGTTAAGGACTTTCCACCTCTGTTAATTTCTTTGGAAAACTTATCATTCATCCTGAACGGTGTGCCTTTGAGCTTCTGACCTTTATTCTTCACAAGCACTTTCTGCTGGAAATGTTCAAATTGTGCAATAATAGGACAGGGACGGTTTCCTTCTTGGGGCCATTTATCTAGCCCCTCAGTATTTTGCAACAAATCTGCAGGCCCATCATGTGCTGGTGAGGACAGACAGCATGAAGGCTGCAGCCTACATCAACAGGCAGGAGCTTGGGCTCTCTGCACCTTTACAGAATAGTACACATACTGTGGACAAGAGCAAGTGCCCAGTTTTTGTCACTAAGAGCCAGGCATGTGTCAGAGCAGGTTTGATCGGGATTGTGTGTGTGTGTGTGTGTGTGTGTTTGGGAGGGGGGGGGGTTTGAGGTGCTCTCCAGGGAAAGCCCAAACTCCGGGAAATGGGAGCTGCATCCAGAGGTGGTTGAGAGTATCTGGTGTCATTTTGGGAGGCAGCGGATCTATTTGTTTCTGCGCACAATGCACACTGCCTAGTGTTCTTCTCCCTAAGAACACCTTGCCCTGGGCTGATGCCATGGTGCACAATTGGCCTTGGGGGCTGTTGTATGCCTCTCCCCCATTCAGTCTTTTTCCCTCCCTGATTAGGGGTTCTAGAGGAAGAGGGGAGGCTGAAGCTTGGTGGCCCCCAACTGGCCCCACTGCTCTATCCCTTTCCACAGAGCCTTAAACTCTGGGCCTGGTCCCTAAAAGGGCCAGTTGGCTAAACATGGGGCTTTCACACTCTGTGATTCAGACTATAAAGAGTGCTTGAGTACCATCAACTAGAACAGCATGCTCTAGAGTTCTTTAGGTCATGGTGTAGGGTGAACCAGGTTGACCCACTGTCATGTGTAACCCTAGAGATACTCTGGTATCTTCAAGGGTGTCTTGACACCAGTAAATCACCTTCAACCCTGAGAGGCATGGTGGCAGCAATCAAGGCTGCTCGTACAGGGAGGAATAGTCTTCCCCAGGATGACTGCAGCCCTATTTCTCAGTTCCTGAAGGGTGCTAAGAGACTGAAGGCCTTTCAGGAAGTTGACTATCCCTGCATGGAAATTTAGGCCTGCTGTCAAGTCCTACCTGCTGATGCAGGGGTAATCTTGCATCTAAACCCAGTGGTGAGGGCACATTCCACATGGGGTGAGGCAAACTCCTGGGCCTTATGGTGAGGCACAAGCCTTTCTTTTTTAAGATTTACATTTTATTGGAATTTTCAGATAGTGCACATTACAAGCATATATGTGGCAAAAGATGGCTGGATAACCAGCAGCATTAGCGTTAACACTTGTATAGAAAATATGAAGATATCCACAGTGCATAGTGTTGACCATCCAGAATAGGATGAACAGACGAAAACAATCAAACTAAAATAGACCAGAGAAGCAAAAAGGCAAAAAAACAAACAGAAAAAAAATGGGACAGTACCATATCATAGCATGTTGCACACTCAGTGATACCAGGCACAGTGTTAATAGTGATGGGGTAATATACTGGCCAATCCCCTGCCATAGGGAAAAAAGGGCAAACAGAAAAGGAAACAAGGGAGTGATATTGAGAAATGTGTGTAGCCCTTTGGGACCTTGTGCCCCTCCCAGTCATGCCCCCTGGTCCTGCCCTCTAATGTTAGCTATGTAACGTTCCCATTTCAGATTAAAACTCTCCACCCTATTCATGAGTCTGTATGACAGGCATTCCAGAGCTGCTAATCTATCTAACTGATTGTGCCAGTTGTGGGGTGGTGTGGGGGGGTGGTGCTTTCCATTCTGAAATAATAAGTTTACACCCCAGCATCAATGCAGTCTGTACCCATTCTGCATCATAGGATGTATAGCCTGGGAGAAGGGCACATCACTCCCTATGATTTTTGTAATATTTTTGTGAACCTCAGACCAGAAATCTTTTGGCAGCTCCACAGCATGTAAATCAGTGTGCCTTCCCCATTTTGGCATCTCCAACACTCTGGGCTCTGTGTTAACTTTACCCTATGTAGCTTGGAGGGGATCCAATAGACTCCATTCAGGATCTTGAATTGGCCTAGTCTAGTTCTGAGTTCTCTGGAGATCTTTTTCAAGTTTTGTAAGATCCCATTCCATTCCCTCTCTGTGAATGATACGTTGAGGTTTACTTCCCAAGTCAGTCTAAGGGAAGATGCACCTTTGTCCAAGCATTTTAAGAGTGTTGAATAATACAATGAAGCTTCATGTCCTTTACCAAAGATTTTTAATATTTGTGTGAGGAAGCTTGCAGTAGGGGGAGGTGTTGAAAGAGATCCAAAGGTAAATACTTCCAGAACTGCTGCTGGGGCAAATGAAATTGTACCTTAAGATCAGAAAAAGACTTACACGTGTCCCCTGCATTTAGGTCCCCAAAGACCAAGATACCCCTCTCACCCATGATTTCCAGAAAAATGGTGATTTCCCTATGCAGAGTTTAGGGTTGAGCGATATGGAGGCTGCAGTGTGGCGGTGAGCATTAAAGTTGAACATGAAAGCCATTCTTTTCCATACCTATTGTATGTGTGAGATAATAGGATGGGTCTGTGTCCCTGATGAAAGCTTCGTGGTGGTGTAATGCATTGGGGGGGGGGGCTACATAAAGAGCCCTCAGGACTAAACCATGGGGGGGCTCTCTCAGGAGGTAAGGCTAAATGCATAATGATAGAATAGGAAATTTGGGACCCCAAGTCCACCTAGATCTACTGGTCGCTGCAGCCTTTTCAAATTCAATCTGGCTCATTTACCGTTCCATAGGAATTTGTCGCATAGCCTATTAAACAGCTTAAAATATTTTGGGGGAATTTTCATTGGGAGTACCTGTAATAGGTAATTAAATTTGGGAGTACAATTCATTTTTATAACATTGACCTTGTCCCAAAGAGAAAGGAATAGCGGAGACCATCGTTCTATGTCACTCTTAAATTTGTCTAGGAGGGGCTCAAAATTAACCTGAATCAAATCAGTCGATGATGGGGGAAACAGGATGCCTAGGTATTTAATCCCCGATTGTGGCCAAGCAAAGTCAAAAGGTTGGAATAGAGTTTTAGGACAGTAAGGTGTCAGAGGGAGTGCCTCTGATTTGGCCCAGTTTACTTTATATCCAGATAATTTGGAGAACAATTTGATGGTTTCAGACAGGAAAGGGAGAGAGATCTGTTATCAGGACCAAAGCATCATCTGCATAAAGCATCAACTTATGACTACTGCTACCTAGTTGGATACCCGAAAAATCAGGGTCTCTGTGAATGGCCACTGCCAGAGGCTCCAGTGCCAGTGCAAAGATATGGGCTCAGTGGGCAGCCCTGCCTAGTGCCTCTTTGAAGCTTAAATGACTGTGAAATGACACCATTCATTTTGCAACCGAGGCTGTAGGATTAGTGTACAGGAGTTTGATCCAGCTCACAAATTTCCTACCAAAACCGAAGGCCTCCAAGGTATAGCCACTCCACCCTGTCGAATGCCTTTTCGGCATCCAAAGAGAGGGCCGCAGGGGAAACTTCATTTTGGGAGGCCCACATGATGTCAATCAAATGTCTGATATTATCGGCTGAACTGTGTGTTTGAATAAAGCCAACTTGGTCAGGGTAAATCAAGCTGGTTATCACCTTGTCCAACCTTCTAGCTAGGATCTTAGCAAGTATTGTACTGTCACAGTCGATCAGGCTAATTGGTCTATAGCTTCTGCAGTCTAATGGATCCTTATCTCTCTTTAAAATAAGAGAGATAAGTGCCTTAGATAGTATAGGAGGCAGGCACCTTAAAAAATTCTGCCGTGAAGCCATCTGGGCCTGGGGCTTTACCAGATGGAAGGCCTCGAATATCATCCACAATTTCCTCCCTAGTGATTGCAACAAATCCACTTGGTCCCCTAATAAGTGGGAAGAGCAAGAGGAGTCAGAAATGCACTTATCTCTTTTCTGTTAGCTTGTATTTCTGAATTGCAAAATGCTACATTAAATTTTCTGAATGTCTTATTTATCTTAATGGGATCATATGTAAAAGCGCCACCTTCTGTTGTGACCACTGCTTTGGTGCTCAGAGCCTCACTCTGTTTAATATACCCGGCCAGCATTCTTCCTGCTTCATCGCCTTCCTCAAAACATTTTTGCCAAGCTCTGAAAAAGGAGAACTCAGCTTTTTGAGTCAGGATGGAATTAAGTTTATATTTTAATCTGGTCAGATTGGTCAAATTTGAGCCCGTTTAGCTCAGTAAGTAGTGCAGGCGTCCCATGTGCAGAGGCTCTGTGCTTCATGCAGTGGTCGCAAGTTCGACTCTAGCTCTGGCGCTTTTCTGCCTGTCTGTACCCCCTCCCTATCTCCCCATTTCCTGTCCACCTCTTCGGCTGTCCTACCACAAAATAAAGGCGTAAAAAGCCCCAAAAAAATATTTAAAAAAAAAAATTTGAGGGAGTCATATTTTGTGTAATTGCGCTTTTGGCAGCAGAAATGCTCCTCTCCAAGTCAAGTTGTTTGGTGATGTTTGTTTTCTTTTTGAATGAGGCATGTTGTATTATATGACCTCTGATAAATGCTTTAAGGGCCTCCCATGCCACGACAGCAGAGGGTGCTGATGCCAAATTAGTTTCCAGAAAAAGATTGATCTGAGCTCGTAAGGATTCTTTAAAGCTTTGGTAAAGCAGAAGGCTGGAGTTGAGCCTCCATCTGTGACACTTAGGGACACTGCCAAAAGGGACTATACAGAGAGACACGGGGGCATGGTCAGAGAGATGAATGCTACCAATAGAACTAGATACTACTGAGGAGATGCCAGAGCTAGAGTTATTTGATCCAGTGCTTAAGACCCTGGACATGTTATTTGATACAAGGTCTTGCCTTTATCAGCCTGCATCATGAGGGTTGTATAGCTCAAGCAGCTGATGCATATAGGGGATATGACATACTACTGAGACCACTATCGCTGAGCAACAAACACCATGTAAACAGACAAAAATAAAATGAAATAACAAAGAAAAAAGAAGAATGCATACTGTAAAATAAACACATCTATGGTGACCCTGAACTGTCGTCACCCTAAGGTGCTCAGGAAGCACCAAACCTAACACACACAAGACTAAGTCAGTGACCCTAAACAGTCTAACAGCCTGCAAAGAGAGCAGTCACGCAGCCATGGTTATGCAACTTACCAGAAATGAGAAAGGGCTACAATACAAAAGCTTTGCAAAGGTCATAAACAGTGAACAGTCAATTTTTACAACAATAATTGAAGCATATTAGATTTGAATACCCCGCTGCCCATCCTGTGAAACCTACCTACACAAAATCGGACAAGCTTATGTACCCATTACACGTCACCTGTCAGGCCCTAATCAATACCGGGTTAATGTAAGACCCTAATAAAAATGACAGAAAGAAAAGGAAAAAATTAAACCAATATGTCTCTCTACTCAGAAAATGAAAAGAATAAGTGAATAAATAAATTAAAACAAATAAGAATAAGAGGGCACACCACACAGCTCAAGAGGTAATATGCATTACTGTGTCCTCTGCCACATTACCATATTAGCAACTATACCACAAATGTTATTAAACCAACAACAATTGGATCAGAATACAACCTAGAATGATGGCTACCTCTTAAAAGCAATACTGACTCCATCCAAAGTGTTAAATGATATAAGAACATTGTCTTGGAGTAACTTAAGTGTCTCTCAATTTAAAATGTGTTCAACAAAGTCAACGCTAAGACTCTCAGTAAATAAGACAGTCCTTGAGGTGTGGTAAAATGGGAGACTTACTTGCTTATATCAACAGTTTAAATGTTTGTGGTCCTGCGTGTGGAAGGCTTGTTCCTTTGGGTATCCCTCTTGAGTTTTCCTCGACATTTTACTAAGTTTTACGAGTCTACACTGTGATTTCCAAATCCGAATTACCTTGACATTGCTGTTTAAAGTCATCTAATTCAGTACCTCCGCAATCAGTCTCAATCATAAGCGTCTGGAACGTCAGTTACATGTTTATTGGACTGCCCTGGCTGCATGGAAGACGCCAATAGGCAGGAGACACAGTGCTTCGGAACTAACCTAACGTAGCCTTTGTAAAGGGACGGTATTTGAACCGTACCGGTTGGAGACAGACCTCTTCAACTACAAATCCCCTCAGCAGTGAGGTCTTTATCAGTGTTGTGGGATACAGCCTGCACTAAACACCAACAACAATCTGCACCAAACATCATGGCTCCACTCATCTCCTCATCCGGCTGCAAGGACTGTGTCCGTCTTAGTCAGAAGATTGTGGAATTAGAAGGGAGAATTTCCACATTGTACCAGATCCAGGAAGCGGAGTAACTGCTGGATACCATCATAGTTCTTGGCTCTGCACCAGCTAACACCACGTCCACAGGAGAGATGGACTCCACTGTTCCATTTTCTTTCTCTGCTGCTGCTACTATGGCTGCCGCCGGTGCAGGCGCTTCTGCTGCTCCTCTGCCCCCATTGACAATCACTGGGTCCAACTTGGAGCTAGACCGAGAGCTCCCGTCAACTCCACTCCATCACATCCCGAGTCTTGGACCGTGGTCAGCACCCACAAAAAAAGCTGGATGGGGAAGAGGACTTCTCCAACCTGTGGCATCCCGCTGAAAAATAAATTCAGCGTCCTCAATCTCCATGATTTCCCTCCATTGGCTGGTGACTAACGTCCTCCACCCATTCCTGCGCGGACGTCTGTGATATCTGGGTCTCCACCATCTGCATCATCTCTGGCTGCCCACTCTGGAATGCCGAGCAAGCCGGACAAGCTTGGCCGATCCGCTCTTCCCAAAACCCGCTGCTCTGAGCCCAACTTCAGTGCGGAAGCCTTCAGTTCACCTTGGCAGGTCATCTTCCATGTGCTTCTTCACCTGAGCTTCGATCTCCACCACGAGCCTCTTCTCTCACCACACTCATTATTGGAGATTCAATTGTGAAGAATGTTAGGAGAAGATCTGCGGAGACCACGCACAAAGGTTGCTGACATTCTGGAGATGATTTCCGACCTCTTGGCCAAATACTCTCACTTCAGGAATATAATTATCCACATAGGCTGTAATGATATTCCCAGCCAAAGGTCCGAATTTTAAAGCAGGATTTTAGCAGGTTCTTAGATTTTCTTAAAAACTGTGGTAAACGAGTTTTTAATGTCCCATTGCTCCCTTCCAGAGAGGCATTGGTTGTTTTAGCAGGACCCTTAGCCTCCACACCTGGCTGCAATCTGTCTGCTAAAAATCCAGTCCCATTTTTATTGACAATTTTAACCTGTTTTGGAATTGCGTGTCCTTCTTCAGAGTTGACGGCACTCAACCCAGTGGCCTGGGAGCACGGATTTTAATGGACAACTTATTTTATACAGTAGTAAATGAGGCCTCCTCAGAGTGATTGTCCAATACCTCATGCTCAAATTTGGAGATGGCCGCTTCCGGTCACATGCTCCGCCCCACATCTCACTCCCCTCACCCAACTCAGCCTCTTACTCATTAGCTCCACCCGGTGATCACAAGTTTCCAGTCACCTGTTGTAACACCTCTCCATCATCATCCACTGCTGTTCCAATAGACTCAATTTCCACATGTTCATTTCATATTCCGGTAATCATCAGCAGAGAGTGGCCTATGTGCAAAACCTCCCACAAGTCCTCCATTAACTTCAATAATTTCAGATTTGTCCCTAAAACTTATTTACCAAAAAATCCCACAGTTAATCAGCCCCCACTTACCATAAATATGGCCCTCTTAAATGTCTGCTCTCTGCTGAAGAAGTACTATATTTTAAATGATCTGATTTTAGTTTTACAAACTTGATTGCCTATTTTTAACTGAAACATGGCTGGGTGCAGATGCACCAGTGGTTCTCACTGAGGCCTCCCCACCTAATTTTAACTTTGCTTTTTCAACTAGGAGTGGTAAAAGGGGATGTGGCACTGCTTCTATTATTACAAACACTCTGGCCACCAAACCTATTTTATTTGAATAATACACAAGTTTTGAATATCACAATTTTATGTGTGACAGTGAACAGACCGCCAAAAAAGTGCAGTCTTTTTATCCCCCAATTTTTAGAGTTTTTATCAATTTTACATAATTCTTACAATATGATTATTTTAATCGTGATTTTAACCTGCACATAGATAACATTTTAGACCATGTTTCTAGTGAATTTCTAAATACTCTTAACTATATGGATCTTACTCAACCAACAGAGCCAACTCACAACAGAGGACACACCCTGGACCTGGTCATTACCTATGGCCTGTCCACCAGTGTGTCCTCTGTTGTTGACTTGGCCGTCTCTGACCACTACTGTTGTTTTTTTTATCACCGTTTTTATCCAGCGGGAGACCTCTGTGAGAACTGTGAGGAAGCATCATCTGACCCCTGAAGTGGCTGCATTCAACTCAATTATTTTTTTGACAAACATGTTATTCAGGATGACTACCAGTCTGGTTTTAGGGTAAACCACAGTACAGAGACTGCCTTGACAAAAATTTTAAATGATTTTAGATTAAATTATGATTCACAAAAGGTGACAGTGTTGGTTCTGCTGGATCTAAGTGCTGCCTTTAACACAGTAGACCACACTATTCTTTTAAATAGATTGAAACATTTGGTCGGCCTCTCTGGTATTGTACACAAATGGTTTACTTCCTACCTCACAGACAAAACATTCATGGTAAGTGTAGACACATGCTCCTCCCAAATCACATGTGGTGTGCCCCAGGGTTCCATGTTAGGCCCTGTGCATTTAACATGTACATGCTCCCTCTTGGTGATGTCATCAGGAGACATGGAATCAACTTCCACAGTTATGCTGATGACACGCAGCTTTACGTCTCCATGTCTCCTGATGACAACAGGCCAATGGATGCCCTTTTTAACTGCATTTTAGATGTAAAATCCTGGATGGCAGAAAACTTTCTCCAGCTTAACCAGGACAAAACTGAGGTTTTAGTCATCGGTCCTGAGGCCCAGAGAGAGAAACTTTTGCCCAAACTAAAAGCACTGTCTTTTAACCCAACATCTCGAGTAAAAAATCCGGGCGTAATTTTCGACTCTGAGCTGACTTTTATTATTAAGAACATAACAAAAATAAGTTTTTATCATCTAAAGAGCATAGCCAGAGTCAGCCCCATTCTCAATTGGGCCAACACAGAGACGCTGATGCATGCTTTTATCACCAGTCGTATGGACTACTGTAATGCCCTGATCTCTGGTCTTCCCAAAAAGAATATTTCAGGTCTACAATTATTACAAAATTAAGCAGCACGTGTTCTGACTAAGACCAAAGGGCAGGCCCACATTAAGCTGGTTTTAGAATCACTGCATTGGCTCCCCGTGTGTTTTAGGGTTCAATTTGAAAGTTCTTTAACTGGTTTTTAAATGTCTTAGTGGTCTTGGGCCTTCTTATCTTTCAAAACTGCTTTTACCTTATGAACCCTCATAGACCCTGCGCTCCTCTGGCAGCGGGCTCGTAGTTATTCCTAAAGTCAGGACACACACTCATCGCGAGGCGTCTTTTCAGTACTACGGCCCTTGTCTATGGAACAGCCTGCCAGAGGACCTCAGGGCTGCAGAGAACAGTCATGTTTTTAAGAGCAGGTTCAAGACATACCTTTTTAGCTTAGCTTTTGATTAATATTTATTTTCCGCATGACATTTATTTATTTATTTTAGGTCTTCATTTTGTATTTATTTATGAATTTTATTCTTTCCTATCTTAATTTTTAGTTATACTATTTTATATTTCAGTTCTTAGCTTTTATTCGTATTTTAGTTTTTACTTATTTTTATTCTTTTATCATTAGGGTCTCCAGTGTTTCCTCTGGGGGAGCCCTCTGCACCAGGAGCGGTGGTCGGCTGTGGCTGCAGGGGTCTCGTAGGTTCCTGGTGGAGGTTTGGTGTCTCTGCCTCATCTCTCCTCTGGGTCCTGCGTCGGTGTCCTGTG
>JAPZDV010021014.1:0-25752 GCA_029814665.1 Acanthurus lineatus | reverse complement strand
TTCCACCGCGCTCCACTCTTCATGGAATTTGCGTACCCCACCTCAGACTTGGCGTGGGATTTGAGCGTACCCTCCGCTCACGGTCGAATTGATAAATACCGATTTGTGCGTGGAAATGGGCGTACACCCATTTTTTGGTCGTACGCACGTTTGATAAATGAGGGCCAAGGTATGTGGTACTACTGTCATGGGGCCAGAGAGGAGGGACCAATTTTAAATGTGTGTGTTTACAAACTCCAAAAATGCTGCCTATTCTGCCTTTACATTTTCAATTTAAAAATTAAAAAAATGAAATAAAAAGCCGATGTAATTTGGCAGGACACAAGACAAAAAACAAAAAGATGAGCTAAAAATGGGATTAGAGGTCATCAATTAAAAGGAAATTCAGTTCATAACACAGGACTTAATGTGCGGACATCTCTTTTTATTGTACTATCTGTATTACGGTATTATTGTAACAAAGAAAAAGACAGTTCAGTGCTATTTTGACCTTTTTACTTATTTCTTCGGAGAGTAGGAATTCAACTTTGTCAAAGGTGTAAGGGACAGTACATAATTTATAATGAGGGGTCACTAGAGGATTTTTGAGTGCTCCCAAATAAACAGCTATGACCCTCCCACAACCAAAATATACTTTTCTTGACCATCCCAAATAGACTGGGAAAAAATGTTGACTCTCCCCAACCAAATGTTCAATAGCCAACCAGGCTGTCTGTGGCACAAAGAGACTGCAGCAAAACCCAAACATTTTTGTGTAAATAGCTGCTTTTGTGGACATTTGTCCTCTTGAGAATGTGTGTTACCATGTTTGTTATGTATGTATGCTCCAGGATTCAACCATTAGAGTGCCACTGATTCTCTAGTTACTGTATACGCCCACTTTCTGGATAGACCAAGTGTAAAGACCAACCAAACAGTCTGACCAAGAGGGGAGTTGCTGAAGGAACTCACTATGCTTTTATAAATTCTGAGGTGAAAACTTTTCAGAATTTGATTGCTTCAAATTTGAATGACATTCCTTGAGAACCCAAATTAAAAACAGTGTACACTCCATTGATTCAAATTAAAAAAGCATGACGCTCCTCTATTTTCCTTCATTTTCCCTATCCCGTAAATATCAAAAGGTCCCTCGGTAATCTTTCCCATGAATCAAAAGGACGTGAAAATCCTCAGGCGGTATATAAAACTCTTACTCACATACAATTACCTTCATTTTGACATTACCCCAATGTAAATAAATCAATAAATTAACATAAATAGACCAAACCAGTGTAGTTTTCATTCATTGTCAAAGAAAATACTATTTGTTATATGTTTGTCTCAGCAGTTTTGTATATTTGTTTTTGTTTTTAATGTGTAAGTAGCATTTCATACTGGTTAATATGGACTCCAGCAAAATTAGGTTATTAAATTTAAATGTAAGTCTCCTCCAATTTCACAAAAAACATAAAGTGTGATTGGGGGAGTTTGGGTTACTACAGCAGGATTTTGCACTCTCATACAAACTTACGAGAAGCACAGTAACTGCTAAGAATAAATGCAGCCTGGACACAGGCTGGGCCATTACTTGAAAGATTAATGATATTGCCTTTGCTGGATTCAGTGCAAAAATGTAATTTACACATTTTCACATAAACCTTGCCCAGACACATTTGCAGATTTGGATGTAAGACATGAGACTGTATGTGGTCACATCAAGATGCAGATTCTGTAATACACTCTTTCACAAACACATCCACACACACACACACACACACACACACGCACACACACACACATACACACACATACATATATACGCATACACACATACACACAGAGTTTGGCACAACACAATATCCCATTTAATGGCTTGGCAAGGAAAAGCCTTAAAAACAGGCAATGTGTGAAAACTCAGCCTTTTCCACCTCCAATGCATATCTGCTTGTGCATGTACTCTGAAATGTTTAACACCCCATACAACAATGTAAATTGGACACCCTTCGGAGGTGGCAGAGGCAGGGGAGAATGTGGAGAAATGGATTTGAAGTGTATATGTGTATGTGAGACAGAGAGGATGGGGTCAGGGAGAGAGAACAGCAGGGCATTTACATACCAAAGGCAGTGACTATAGTAGTAGTATGCAGTTTCAGAGCATTTTTTGGTAGGTTGAGGCTTTCAAAACTAGGAAGCAGCAACAGAATGTGAGCTTTTCTCAGAGGCCTCCTAAGTAGGACCCTTTGACAAGCCTGTATGCCTCTCTTCTGACCCAGGTGTCTGAATCCACAAAATACCACTTTCACTGCCTTCCCCTCATTCCCTTTTTTTCATTTCTCTCCATTTTTCATTCTCATTCATTCCTTGCATTACTTTCTCTTTCTTTGCTTCACCTCTATTTCTGCATACACCACTTGCTTCCTGATTCTCCCTGTACATCCTGTTCCTCTTTCATTTTGTATCTCCCTCTGGCTTTTCTTCCTCATTTTCTTTCATTTCAACATTTTCACTACACAGGTATTCACCTCTTGTTGTGCAGTTGGTAGAGTCCCATCTACACCCTATTAGACTTGGAGACAGGGCTCTTTGTGGCGATGCTAGGTGAGAACTGGTATGGCCTCTGTCAATAAGGATTAAGGCAACAGAAGGATGTAAACACCTCATGAAAAGAAAAGTCCTCCACTTAGCTCACCTCAGCACCTGTGTTTCAGCACAAGGAATTAGACCACTACATTGGCTTGCCGATAAAGTATCTGATAACTGTAAGTCAGTTTCATCCATCACAAAGAGTACAGATTCATTTTGGATCTTTTCAAACAGTTGGATAAAGCAGCCTTGGGTGGTGTGGTAGAATTTCATCAGGCAGCTTCAGGAGTGTCATGGTATTTAATAATGTTTTTTTTGTTGAGCTTAATCGCCCCACACATCAATTTCTGTTTTTTTGTTTTTTTTGTTTTTTTTTTTTTATATATGAATGTTTAATGGCCATTTTATTATATATATATGAAGGTTCAATGGCCATCTGGATGTATTTGATCAAATACAAGGTTGTCAAGTCAACATGGTGATTTAATCCAGAAAAGTCAGTGTTAAAGGGAAAAAAAGGTTATTAGATCATTTGCCTTGAGCCTGGTCTCTATGTATGATAAGAAAATAAATAAATAAATAGAAAGACAGCCAAAAGGCTTTACACACCTCATAAAGGTTAAAGTCACTTTCTCCTTTACAGAAATTATGAGCATTATGAGAATTATGAGAAATTATGAGTTACTATGAACATTTTAGTATTTAATCCGACCTAACATACACCAATTACTTATGCAAAATAAAAGGGGTGGCTTTGATCTGGATCACTTACATGATGGAGCATTAAATCTATGATTAGTTAAGGTAGCTATAACCTTGTGTAAACTGTGCAACAACATTCCTAACCATGCCAAGACACCATAATGATGTGGTCCCTAAATTTTATGGCAGAGTTGTTAGAGTTGTCTCCACAGCAGGGCACCATGGGGCCAGGTAGCTTGCCAGATGCCTTTCCATCCATGCAGCTTCAATGGGCTCAATCCACAACAGTCCAGCTCTTGGAAGACACTTGTGGTCAGTTACACCAAATGTCGAAGATAGATCTATTAGGCCTGCACCACATATTCATGTAATAGCAGTTTGTCATTAAATACAACCATTATGTGTGTGTTCTCTGAGCATTGGGGTTTTTTAATCAGAGTTTATTTTTTTGCTTAGAAGTACTTCAGTATTTGATTAAATGCTACCCTCTCAAAGATCTTACTTAATGCTAAAAACAAGGTAATGGAGAACAGTAGGGCCATCAAATATAGTTTTTTGTTGTTTGTTTCTTTTTAATCTTTGGGTAGGGGAATACCTTTGACTTTCCTCAAGCCCAATGAAAGTTTTAATTATTTTAGGCTGTTTTTTAGAATATGACAAATTGGGTTTGCAATAAATTCTGGGATATTTATAGCCATTCGTTATCAAAACTGTCTATTCCTAATTGTCACTGACATTGAAATTACTTATTTACAAAATAATCATTTAAGTTGCTACATGTTTGTGTTTTGTACCTCCACACTTAATAAGTGTTGATTGTGTAGAGTTGATTCATGCTATTCTAGAACTTTATTTGTTCAGAGTTTTTTTCATTATTCTCTAGTCTTCTTTACTGTAATAGATTATATTGTTTTGTTTTCCTTTCCTTTCTTTTGATTAAATTTTGTGACATAATTCCTTTTTCTAAAGCAGGTCTAACAGTAATGCAACTTCTTATTTGTGCTATTTCCTTTGCCTAGAGATATATGGCTTTTTGAATTCAAAGTCAACCAATGATGCTCCACAAGTCTTCCTCATAGGTGTATGTTGTCAGTGACTCGTTGAAACTTTCTTGAAAATAGTTTTAGTCCATCTTTGTCTTTTTTAAGGCATAGTTTAAGAGATGATTTGTAAAGATTGTACTGCCTCCTCTTTCCTCTCCTTCCTCACAGTTAACAGCTGCTGTGGTCAGTGTTGTGATGTTGGTGATGAGCCACAATTTTAAATCAATTGCGTAGCAATGAAGAGCAGAGGAAGCACTGGCAACCTAGAACAAACATTTTAATTACAATAAAATTGATCACTATTAAAGACCACAATAAAAGTATAAAAAGGATCAAGATTCAAAGAAAAATGAAAGAATTTTTTACACTTTGAAAACGTAATTTAAACACTGTAATATTTCTGTGAGTGGCCAGAAGAAGAAGAAAATTAGAAGAAAATTTATTTAAACACAAAAGCAATAAAAAAAACACCTTGTAGGAAAGTAACAAAAAGCACAAACACAAAATCACCACGAAGGAGTAAAAACTCTCTAATAAAAAAACAAATACAAAATCACCACGAGGGGCAAAAACTCTAGTACAAAAACTGAAATTGTCCAGGAGAGAAAACTCACTAGAAAACTAAATGCACAAAGAAAAAACACCATCAATGTAGGCACGCGTAACAAGAGACAGGGAGATCCACTCGAGAGCAATGACACTAGCAAGGCAGTCATGGAAACGAAATCGATTGGCACAGGAGAATGTGTGGAGCTGGCTTAAGAAGCCAGCTGATTGCCGATTGGGTGCAGGTGAGGTTGATGAGCCTTGCTCCTGAGTAGATCAGCCCCTCCCTGCACAGCTCTGGCTGAAAGAGGGAGAAGGAAACAGGAATTACTAAGGAAAATGACAAAACATAAATCATAACCCACTGTGACTGTAAATTATCCTATTTTACCAAAAACTTTCATACGTACTGAAACAACCTGGGAAAGAGCCAGAATACTTCACTGGGTGGCAAAACTATGCTATGGGTCATGGTGCTGATTTGACTGGCAGGTGGTGCTCAGCATGATAACTGCAGGCTTTAAAATCAGCAGCTGATGTTATTGGTTGGTCTCAAATCACAAACAAGGGTTTGTTGTTGTTTTATTGAAATGGTGAAATTATCGTACATTAGGCCTTTTTTTAAAAATTATTGATCGTACATTGTACAGTTGTTAAAATTATTGTACAAATGCGATAATCAACGTACACCTGGCAACACTGGTGGGACAAGTCCCACCCACTTTTTAAAAACATTATTTTGGATGCCCCCACTTTTAGCATGTCAAAAACTCGGTGCATCTGTCCACTCATGCTATTTTTAGATTGCTGTCAGCCAAATCCATCTGCTTACTCATTAAGAGAATGCTTAAATCGATGAAATAGATCCTACTGAAAAAATCATGCCTGGCACAATTTTAAAAAACAGTGCACAGAACTAGTTATCTCAGTTATTCCATTTATCTGCACCTCCACAGAGCACCAAAACTGTATTAGGAATATGACTAAATAGCTACAGCTCTGATAGAAAGCCCACCAAATCATGCACTTTACATTGCAAATATTACAACTTCCCTATGAATCAATCCAGATTTTTTCCTGCACAAAAAATCACTGACTTTTAACTATTAAACAATATTAACCACTTGAACATTCAAAGCTATTACAAAGTTCATTACTTTTATTCACTGCATTATTTTTACCCAAAAGCAAAGAGCAGACAAAAACAAATTTTTCAGTAACTACAACTTAAATCAGTCATAACACATCGGGTCAACACAAAGCAAGGCAATATCTAATCATCTATATAAGTAGAAGAAAAGATCAATCTTACAACAGGTAACATGAATGTTTCTAAGCTGTACAAACTAAATACTAACCTGAGAATTTCCCTCCCAACTGCTAAATATAAAAAAGACAATCACTCTTAGACTAAAATCAGTATGAGGACACTTGTCAAACAAGCCCAACCTCCATCCCACAGAGTACAAACTGGAACACAGACCACACAAATGCTCCAAATGAGCCTCTCAGTTTCAAAGACTGCTAACTCTCCCCTTCTAACACCTTAAATGATTACATCAACACAATCTGGCACTGCCCACTCAACACTTTTGGAAAGAAATCACGGATAAACTCTCCCTCATATTTGGACTGCACGATTCCACTTTCCCAATCACTCTGCTTGTTAGCTGACCTATCATCAGTCACGCCGCTCAGCTGCAGCATAGAAGTTAATACTCATTGCTACCTGTCACCAAGAATACAGTACTTCTGAACTAGAAAAGCAGGAAAATATTTATCTATAGGCAGCTTAGTAAAACACTCATCTACACCCATGTGATTTACCATCTCTCTCCTTCTCTTTGTCATTTCAAAAAGAGATTCTCACCACAATCAGGACCATAACTGAGGATTATCTAAGCTGTTGATTGATCTGCTGAATGTATTTGTGAATGTCAGGTCCTCTGAATTTTTGGGAAACGTTAGGATTTGTATTTGTGTGATCATGATGGTTTTGTAATATACAATTTAAAATATTTAAGTTTATATTTGTCCATTTATTAATTTATAAACAAACAAAGTTTTTATGAAGAGATATTTTTATTTTAGACACAAGTTAGCAACCAAAGAATCTATATCAACTATGGAAGAGGGGCTTTTCAAAATGAGAGCCATCACTACTATTCACGTCACTCATAATGCGCTTTTACAGACAGACCATCCTTGTACCCAGCATACATGTGTTTGAGTGTGACAGAAAATACTGTTTGTCATGTAGTAGGAAAAATGTTTGAGTCTTTTCAAAAGTTGCTAAAAATTGCCAAACTTAATTCAAAAAGTGGCTAAATGTATTGCTGATTGCTTTAAAAAAAATAAGTGACAAAGGTAGTATGAAAAGTTACTAAGCATATAATAACCAGGAGGCAAGAGTCAAGGTATGCTTTTTCAAGGGTGGTGTGGTTAAACATTCTGTCATGAGGACAGAGCAAGACATATTCTCCGTATTGCATGTCTTGTTTGAAATCTCTTATAACTTAGCCTTTGATAGTAGCTCTCAACAGTTGCTCAGATAATCATAGAGTTCAACTTGTAGAGGTAGGGTGTGTGTGTGTTTAGACAGAAAGTGGATCAAATATTTCATGCAGCATGATAACATACAAAATCAGGGTAATGCAAATATAAATCTATTTGCAGCACACAATGCAGATGACATGAAGTGAACACATGAATTTGCATCTTTCTTGTAGTTGTAAGAGTTGGAGTTACTGAACTTGAGTGCAAAATTTGTAGGGTTTGTGGAGCTGTGTCAAGTAGACAAAACTGCTGCTGCTGGAGGAGAGCTCAGACTTTTATTTTTAAACTTTTAGGATTAAAAAGTGGAGTTAAATTTACACTTGCTTCTCACCTTGTTTTCAGCAGAAGGATCTTCACCACAGGTGTTTGTAATTAGTTTCTGTGTTCTTGTTGACTGCTGTATCAGGGAATGGTACTCCTCAATATGAAGGTAGAGAAAATAGAGGGGAAACAGAAAGAACCTAGTCTCTGGTGAGTACAGACTCAGTAAGAGGCCTAACACCCACACACACAGCCATACACACCCCTCAGAAGAAGTATATGCCCACCGTTGCCTGCTACTGTACAGTCAATGTACAGTTATTACTGTTGTGTGGGACCTATAAATTTGCAGGTTTATTCAAATTAGTTTTGGTACTGACGCAAATGAACACAAGTGATACAAGACTAGATTTGGCTTTGCTTTCTATCTGAACACATCTTAATGTGCTACTTGGTCTTGCTCATGATCCCAAAAGACATCTATAGGTTAGACATAACCCCTCTAACAAGAAAAGAAATAACCTGAAAAGATGGAAGATAATATGATAAAAACTGTTTTGTTTGACAACAATAAACATAAGTTTGAGCCTATCTTTGCTATTTTCTTTGATTTTTGTTTGCTTTTTGAGTATTACTTCTAATTTGTGTCTTTTAGTCTTGTTATTTCTTGAAATAATGAACTCTGGTGAAAAACTAAATGCCTCAGTTACATGTACAGTGTTTCTTTAAAGAAGAATTTTGTGAATTCTAGGACAATAGTGCCCTGCTTAGCTAACCTAAGAGCATAAAAGCTGTCCATGCGTACCAGGATTTTCTTTATATATTAGATATAATAAGAAGGTAAGTAAATCACTGAATAAAAGCTGAATGTTTAAATGATGGCCAATTTACTAAATCCAGGTGAGGTGGAGCTGCTTCAAGTAGAGGAGTTTTGATATCTGGTTTTTAAACTCCCACCCACAAATAAAAGAATTTAAAAACTGACCACCAGCTAGGTGAATTTGGTTAGCTAAGAATAAATTTCGTTGAATAACTAAAGGGGCAAAGAAGAGAATTAATTAACTTTTAGGAGATGGAATGCAGATCAGAATGCAGACTGCAGCTGGCAACAAACAAATGTTCCTGTGAAAACAATAATTTTACTTTATATTGTTTGCTAACTTTTCTTTTCTGAAGAGAGAGTGGTCTATTGATGGGTTTCAGGCATTTCAAGGATGATCCTGTCATTATCTGTTGATGTCCAGGCAGACCCAGGACACAGCGGAGTGATTACATGTCCCAACTGCTCTGGGAGCACGTGGGATTCCCCTCAGAGGAGATGGAAGTATTTGTTAAGTGTTGTTGCCATTGTTCCCCTGATCATGATTGTATCGATTTAATGACAAATATTTTTTTGTACAATAATCAATTTGTTTCAATTAAATGGATACATTCAAAAGATATACTTGGAATGGCAGATAAAATACATACTCGGCCACAACAATAACACCATTAAGGGGTAAAGTAAATAGTACTGTTCATCTTGTTACAACAGTTAATTTATGATTATGGACATGCCAGAGGGCATTATACCACACATTCCATAGTCTCTACTGAAAAATAAAAATTAAGACCACTATCCAGCAATTGAACAGTTTTTCACAAGCCATTATTTTCGTTTCGCTGGTAATGCCTGAAGGTTTGACCAGTACCTGGAACAGTCATTGCAATTCTAAAAAGTCCTAGTGTAATTGAAACAATGGTCAAAAGACTATTCTCAAAACCAAAACAAATGTTCTGTTTATGCATATATCCATCCCTTCATCCACCCATTCATATATCCAGTTATCTAGGATTGGTTTGCAACGGGCAGCAGGCTAAGGCCCAGGACATGCATGTGTCTTGCACTTGCATCTGCGTAGCCTCTGTGTCAGACGCACGTCTACTTATTTTTTCGGCGCCCATTAAAAGAGATTAGAGCAGCCATACACCACCCAGGAGACACACGTCAGATGCACATCAGAACTGCGTTGACAGAGACGCAACACTCTTGCTCAGAAGGCTTACCAATTTTTTTAGCACACTTCTCTTTGCTAAAATAGACGGAGAAATAACCTGTTTTCAGACATTATATCAGCAACATTCACTGTATTCTCAACATTTCCAGTGTGTCTTTCAAAATAAAAGCTCTCACAAGCACAGATTTACAGATTTTATTTCAAACTAAATGTAAGTTAAATGTATCATATGATATGAAACATTGTCATATTTATGAGAATTAATAAACAAAAGAAAAACCTCTGCGTGGAAAGATAGGGTTGACAGAGGCTTCACTACAGGGAGTGCTGCCCGCAGACGCGGCATGTGTGAACAACATCAGCGAGGGAGACACAGCAGTTTGGCGGTGGCAGATGCGCTGGAGAGTTAGAAGCACGATGTGTGTCCTGGTTGTGAGAAGGTTCTCCTAACATCCCTCTCACTAGCAATATTTTCCGGCTCTTCCTGGTGGATCCTGAGGCATTCCCATGCCTATACAGATATATAATCCAATCAGTCTGTAATGAGGTCAGGCCAAGATGACCAATTACTTTAGCTTGCTTCTTCTGAAGCAAAGAAGCAAAGGCACTACTTTGAGCTTCATCCAGATTTCAGGATTCCTTTCTCTATCCCTAAGACCTAGCCCAGCCCCCATGGAGGAGACTTGGTCACTTGGCTCATAATTAAAGATATGGGTTTAAGTGTTCTAAAGATTGACATATGAATTAAAAGCTTTGTCTTACTGCTCAGCCAGCTATTCATCACAACGGTCCAACAGCTGCAACACTGCTGTCTACGTGCCTGTCTATCTGCATGAATATATTGATGCACACTGTCCCAGTGGGTGCTGAAGGTCATGACCTAATGAAACCAGCAGAACCACATAATTTTCAAAAATCAGAGACACAGTTCTGAGTTCTGCATATCACACTCTCTCAGTACAGGAGCAACAACTTGAGATCCTTTCCTGAATATTACAAACACTAGACAAGGGGTAACCAAAGCAGAGTCTATCACCCAATAAAAACATCTTTGACTTAGCTCTGAGAATACGGACACAGCTCTGGTTATACAAGTCTGAATGGCTAATAGCAACAGCCCTGGTATCCCACAGTACACCCAAAAACTTCCCCTGTTTGCTATCTCCACATGACATTTGAGAGTCATGTAAGGCAGGGCAGCCAAACGTAGTCCAAAGCCCCCAGCGTACTGAGGTCAGTCTTATCAAAGGCCAGCATGTTGCTGCTGAGGGGCTTTTTGACTACCTCAGTGATCTCTGCTAGGGTTATTGATGATGCTACCTCTGAGTCTTCAGATATCAGGTTTGATTCAGGGCTTTCAACTGAGTACTTGAGTTGACTGGATCAAAAATTACTGTCAGCGTTAACAACTGTTTAGAATGTTGCCTGGAGTATCCCCCAAACTGTCTTTGTTTACAGTGGCGTCAGCCAAAGTCACAATTACAATAAAATTGCAGTTAAAGAAATGATAGCTGAGTTGGTTTAGTTAAAAAACTATTTAGCTGCCATCACTAGCATCCAGGATTGACTACAGCTGAGCAACAGGGTGTGAGTGAGTGCAGAGGTGGGGGTGAAGATAATAGAAGTTGCTGGTTCATCCCTTTAGCTACACCTGCCAACATACTATCACCTGTCATATCTAAGAGCTGTGTAGTCTTGATCTTGATTTTCTCTTAACTTTAGTAGTTTGTAAAGCCTTGCTTGTGGTTTTTGTGGGATTTTAAGTTTATTTTTGGACTGTGTAGTATTTTGGCGTTCTGTGCCGTGTGATTTCTTGCACAGGCTATGGGCTTGCTTCCTGGTGGCACACTTGCAGCACATCATCCTCATCAGTCACACTTTATTACCACTAGTCATCTCTCCATATGCGAGAGATTATTTCTGCTTGTCCCTATCTCCTTACTAGTCACTAGTGTGTTTTCCCTGGTTCATTCATTGTGTTCCTGCTGTCTTCTTATTCATGTCTGTCTTTCATGGCCTGCAGAGCTGTCTTCCATCTCCAAGCTGCAGTGTCACAGCCACATGGCTGCCCAGCCTCATCCCCTCAAGCCCTGTGTTGTAAGCTCCAGCAGCTCCTCATGATCTACCTCTCATCTGTGCCTCACCCACCTCATCTTCAGCCACTTGCTGTGTGCTACAGTGACACCACCTTCACCATTGTCCATCTGAGTATCAGCCATCTCACCATTCATGTCCCCTTGGATATTATCAATAAATTTATTTATCCACTCCCTGGTCTTAGCATCAGCTTTTGGGTTTCGTCTAACCAACCACGTGTCACATTGCTTAAGTAAACTTTTATTGAAATTGTTGAGCATTAAGTCCCCTTTTTAGATTTTACATCCCTGTGCATGTAACAACCCATACTGGCTTTTAGTGTTGATTTTTTGTTGTGAAGGACGACACATCTGTCACTGTGATGACACCATACATCATTATGCCTCTTTCAGGCTACCATAGAGGCTCCAATCAGCTAGCGGAGATGAGACTATGAAACATAGCGATGGATTTACAGCACCATCATGTCGGAACACTGCAAAGCATCTGTAAAGCTACACTGAGCCTTGCCTTTTCTCAGTAAACAACTTTCACTTTCTTCACCAGCAACAGTTTTGTTATTTCTTCTTTCCTCTAATACTCACTTTTCTTAGCACTCTCATATTCACAGTCTCAGTTTCTGTCTGGCTCTCTAGCTGTTTACAACAACCAACTTTCCTCTTCCTTTTTGTGCTCTCTTCATTTCTATTTTCCAAAGTGCAATACTAAACTATGTTGATCAATGACAATGAGCTATAAATCTAAATGGAAATGCAGCCATTGCCTTTTAGTCTGTAAGTGGATGTATTTTCCTAGGTCTCTAAAAGCACAGTCAGGTGAATTATAGGATCTGCTGGGCTGTGTTGCTCTGGGAGAGTTGCCATGCATACTGAGCAGGCTGATAAATGCCACAGCTACTGGACATATGGCATCACTTGCATTGATAAGTGGACACACACAAAATGAGACGCATATATGATAGCAAGACAATAAACATCTGGTACTGCCAGCTGTTTTAATTTAAAACTTGCAGTTGAAATTCAGAATGCAGTTAATGTTTGACACACACAAAAAACATGTTGATTTTATAAGAATTTCTAACTGTACTAAAATGAACTCAAACCAGTGCTTTCTGAAAACACAATTAAGAGAACACACTAGCATCTACAGCTGTACCAACATCCCCTGGAGCAGTGATTATCATAGACTGTGCTAACCAACCAGGCTTCAATGTTGTAACACTTACAAAGATGTTATCTGACAGATCCATTAATTTATCTACTTCACCCCACCCGCCGACAACCACCTTGTGCCAGTGCCAGCAATGAAGGCCAAATGATCAGGAATGATGATGTGCTTATAAAAGCGTTCAGTTTAGTGTCCTTTGGTAGTTTTTGCTGAGTAACAACACCAAAGATTCCTTCTCTGTGAGAGTAGAAAACCTTACTGCCCCTGCCAATACCATATTGTCATCACATGTTTTATTATGAAGCAGTATTTTTGTTTTTAATTTAAATACCTTTACCTTTAAATACTTTAACAAATTTCCATCCTGCCCCTCTAACCCCCCCTTAGTGTTGAGCTTGACTGTGGGTTGCAAAAGTGAGCTAAACAGGGAATGAGCTAACCCTCGAAGTAGAATTAAATGAATAAAATTAATGGTAACTGCTTTTTTAAAGAAGATTACCCTCTAATCAATACTACTCTGTCAACTTTGTACTCTTGGGTAAGAACTTAGTAGCAGTGCCTCAGATGGAAGAGTAGGTTGGCCACTGATCACAGAATTGGCAGTTTAATCCAAACTTTCTCCAGTTGACATATCAAAGTGTTGCAGTGTTCTCGGGTAAGACACTGATCCTGATGATCTGGCCAGCACCGAGCCTGGTTGGTTTGTTAGTGTCTGTGTTGATGGGTGAATTAGCTGAAACTGGTCTGTGGGTGAGTGGGTAAATGAGTTTTAAGTTTCATATCAATATAAATGTACCCATTTAAAAGCAAATGAGATGGGAGAATGAGAGAAACAGATACATAGGCGGAAATAGGTAAACTACACTACAGTAATGATATGCAGATGTGTTCCAAAGTATCAGTATTTCCAGTACCAATGTTTGGGCCTCATGTGACTCCAACGACTCTAACGACTCCAACGACTGTCGTCATAACAGAATGGAGCACTACCTGAGCCACTCCTAGGAGCACTAACGATCGTTAGACACCATTGTCCCTTAGAACACCTCCACAGAGGTTAAAACCAGGGATCTCCACCAGCCAGTCAGACAGGCCTAGCCTAGTCAGACAATCATGAACTGATGAAGCCCCTTGGATAAGAGGTGAAACGTCTTCACAGACATCTTACCAAGTCCAGTTGCCTTCGATTTATTTGCCTCAGAAGAAAGAATAGGTTTTTTCAGTGAAAACAAGGAATCTCTGTGACTGGAAATGACTGTAAATGTGTATCCCCATTCTTACTGAGAAAGCAGGTACTGGCCGTAGAGAGGGAACAGACACAACTGTGGAACTGTGGGCTGTGGGAAAGGAGGTGTTATGCTTTATGGTTGCAGAAACAGGAGCTGTCCTACGAGGATCACGAGAGGGAGGATCATGTGGGGGCGGAAGTGCGGAAGTGAGGAATGGAGGCAAATCTACGAACCAACCGGAAGAGGGACTACACCAATATGTTTTGTCAACATTCTGTATTGAATGAAAGACTGGGTCAGGGAAAAGATAGGGAGTCAGACTTCGTGCCCTGACACCTGAATGTTGATTGTCAGGGAAAGGAAGATCGAGACCCAGAGCTCTGTATGTTTTATTCATTTACTGCTAAATAAAAAGATAAACTGAGACTAAATATCTTCTCCTATTGCTTCATTAAAGAACACGCAGGTTTTGGCTCACACATAGAAACTTTTTGGAGAATAGACTTGGCTCAAATCCAACACTTGCAACCTACCTTAATTATTCTAGAGTTTACATGACTAAATGAGCATTTTGTTGCTTTCACTTTCACTCCTATTAACACAAAACCATTTTAATTTAATTTTTAATTTATTCATTGTCATTAATGACAATTTCAAATCGAATTTCTTAAAACTTTATTTTTTTAAGCTTTAGATCAGAAGATTGATACCCCTCTCTCTCTCTCTATGGAATGTGATGCCTTGAGTCAGGTCTGGCTTAAATTAGCTTAGTGTAAAGACTGGAAGCACTGTTATCAGCTAGCCTGGATCGGTTGCAAAATCTAAACCCATGGTATAAAAATTTGTCTTTCGAGCTCACTGATTAAGTATTGTAAAATAAAATGTTTCAATTTATACAACAGTCAAAAGGATAAAACATTAAGTTGTGGCTTTAGACAGATAAGACACAACTTGATGTTTATAGATAATCTGTAGATCACCACAGATATGCAGACTCAGGAGACACCCCCGGTGAAGGTATAATACTTTTAATACATGATGTATAACAGCTTATGTTGCGTGTCTTGGAGTCAATTGAAAACTACAGATCGAGCCTTACAAATACAAATAACACAAATGTAAATTAAGACCAATTTAAGAATAACTAAAATTAATTTAAAATGTAATTTAGAAATGTTTAAAACTAGTTTAAAAGACTGACAATGCCACCTAGAGGTTTACAGAGCTCTAGGGCTCTAAATGGCCTACAGGTTGTAGGCCTTTTAGAGTAAAACCAGGGGTGAGCTGAGTTAAAACAAAAGCCCAAGGGTCAACGTTAGCAAATTTATTACAATAAAATCACAATGTTTTACAAAAAACAGATGATGCCTAAAACAGTCTGTTAAGTCCATGCAGTACCCCTCTGCTGGTCCTTTACCATCACCTCTTTCTGCAGAGTTACTCGCACATGTGGAATGCCCCCCCCCCTCTCTGAGTGCTTCTGCTTTTCTTCCTTCACCTGCTGTGAGCCACACCTGTTGCTCATTTGCTGATTGCTGCCCGGGGCTTGGTTGGTGTCTGTTACGTTCAGAGGCGATCGGAAAAAAAACAACACTGCATGCAAAAGTAATCATCCTACACCATAAAAACACAATCAAGTAAAACTTCTCTTTAAAAACAACACAGGAACTTAAAAACACAATAAATTAGATAAAACATGCAGCAAAATGTTATTAAAACATGCATAAAAATCCCCCATCAACACCGATCCTGTCACACTTAAACTTCTCTACAGCTTGTTCTTTGTTGTCAGAGTAAGACACTGTCAAATGAAACATTTTGATTTAAAACATCTGTGTAGGAGGTGTTAAACAAATAGCAAACCAAAAGCAATTTCAAGTAATTTCTGAATAAAAAGAGTACTTTTATTAGATTGGAATAGTGAGAGAAAAGTTAAAAAAAAAGTACAAAATACTGAATTTGCTAAAACAGATAAATATGAAGAAAAATATAAGTTTGTATAGAGAACCAGCTCCAACAGCAGCAGAGCAGAATCAGGGTAGTATCTAACTAAAAAATTCTCAAAAAAAGAATGAATTAGAATCATAGACCTGCTTGTCTTTGCAGTTAAGGTAAATACAAATAGTATAAAGACAGGCATAAAAAACTATAGTTGTAATTATACTTAGTCTTACATTACCAGATATTTCCAGATGTTACCACCTGCAGCCAGTAGATTTTGCCAAATAGTCAATATTAGCTACACACTAATGATGTGGGGTGGATCTCAAAGAGTCAGTAATTCCAACCCCAACACTGAATGCTCTAGGATTGATTCTCATTTAAAAAGATCAGTATCTAAGTAACTTGCTATCACCATTATGGTCCTCCTTGTGCCTATAAAAGCCATGTGATTTTGGATCTGTGACACAGCCCATGAATGACCCCAGGCCTAGGGGTCAAAATTATTGTGTGTGACCAAGCACTCTTCCTTGGCCTCCACTTCACTTGGACTTGTTAGTCCTTCCATTAAATCAGTGGAACATTTCTTACAAATGCTTATCATTGATGTGTAGGGATTAATTAGAATTCTTTTAAAGTGTGATGTGTCTCATGAGGATGCCAAAGGATGCCTTGAGCATCTAAAACAGACACCCAGAGGTGTGACAAAGTGTCAGCGTTTGACAAGCAGGGAAAGAAAACAGATCTGTATTTCCCAAACTCTTCTGGTTTTTCAGCAATCTTTTGTGTTGAACTGCTTCATATACAGTTTGTCTCTTTGCTGTGACAGCAGGCACATATTGAGAATCAAGACCAACATTCCTGCAATACCGTTCATTATACCTGTGTTTTTTGAGTTGTATTGAAGATGATGCTATGGCAGACATGTAGCACTGCAATTCAGATTAGCTTTGAGTCCCTGCAACCATTAAGGCAGTACAATATGCAGCAGGAACTGAAACCAAGAAAAATCACCTGGTACCAGAACAGATTAGAGTTAAATTGGGTTGTAACATGCAGTGAAAAAGCAGCCGTAGTATTTTGATGGTAGAGTTGTCGTAGGATTTCTTTTGCAAGTAACAACTTGCATAGGACATACAATGCACCAGAACTTTTGACTGGGAAAATACATTCTTGATGGTATTTTTGTATTCTAAAGTCAAACAGAGGTCATCAATTTGAGACGAAATATATAAAAAAACAAATGCCAGCCGTCAGTCAGACTGGTCACAAAAGATGGTTCAGTGCATGGATTTATCGCATCTGAGGTTAACATTTCTTCACTGTCCTAACCTCCTGTATTTTTTTTCCCTCCATGAATAATCTTCATGAACTCTTGAGTTGCAGGCACAGGGTCCGGTCATGTCCTTGGAGGGAAAGACAGTTTTGGCAGAAGACCTTAATGCAGCCCAAGTTTTGGCTTTTCTGTTCTGCTTGAAGACAACAAGAAAACAAGATAAAAAAAAGATGTTTTATGTGTTTTATCTGTGTGTCTTACTGTGTTAGATTTGTTAAACGTAAATCTTTTAAAGCAGATGAAGGTATTTTTTAACTTTCTACAAAAGCAAATATTGACAAAGTCAAAATCACCATCAGTAAAGTCAACTTTGACATAATTCTCAAAATCAAATGAAATTGGCATCTTTAGCTGAAACCACAATTTACATAAAACATCAAAATTCCACAAAGAGGTATATTTTTTGCAGTAGAAAGTAATCAGAGCAGAATTCAGTGTTTTTAATAGATAATAACACATGACCTTTAAAAAGACAGAACAGAAAGTAGTAGAAGCAGGCGAGTCAATGTTCATTAGGAGGTGGACACACAGAAAAAGAAGAAATGTGCTTCTAAACTACTTACAAAATAAATTCTAAGATAAAATAATATATCACATATTGTCGATGTCTAACAGAATCTCTTGTGCTTGTTGGTGGATCTGTCATTGTTCTACATTAAGTTCTATGGAAAACAATATCACGAAAGGTTAGTTTTGAAGAGTACTTTAGCCATGATATTATGGATAGCAGTTAGGTGGTGGGTTGGAAAATAGAAGATTGATTCACTAACTGATCTTTTTATATCTATAATCTATTCAACAGTGTGTGTAACTCCACAAATTCTGTTAGTAAGAGATGAGTAGATTGTATGTACCTCAACAAGGCAACAGCCCACAGTCACACTCTGAGGCAAAGGCAATGAGCGTTGAGGTAAATACTAACATCAGCATAGTGACAGTAACAGCATTAACATACTGATATTTGGCAGGTATAAAGTGTGTGACATATCTGACATATTTTATCTTTGCATTATAGTTTATTTTTTAAACATTTTTTCTGACCATATTTCCTTTAACACTCTTGTTACTGTCCTCTTTCTTTTGTTTTTAACTATCGGGGACTTGAGGCAAAATCTAAGAAGAAAACATGAGTTCAATAGGTTAATCAAAGATCAATACCTTTCCAATCCTCTACTTTAATATATAGCCTGTATTAGACAGCACTGTGCTTTCTATCTCCAAGCAAATCCACTCAATCTGATTATCTCCCTCTGTCCGCTCCATATTATGGGCCACACAGCAGACGTTGTTAGTGAACACACTCTGGAGGCTGTTTTGTTTAATTACAACACTCAACCCAAATAGCATTCAACTATTATTGCACAAGCACAAACATACACACTCACACACAGACACACTGATGCACACACCAGCACCACCAACTGTTGTCCAACATTCACCATCCTCTAGCCATCTTTCAGCTCACACAGCCACTGTTAGATGTCTCAGCCAAGTCCCTGCATGCTGCTTATTTAGAAACTTGTGTTGAAAATCACAAATCCTACTCATTCACACACAAACTACTGATACAAACACACACCCTTCTGCATTTTTTTTCAGAGAGAGATAGACACCAACTACATACAACATACACAAGGTCAATGGTTTATCCACAGCCACCCTCTTATGTTGTCAATGTGGGTTGGTTGTTCACTTTACATTGAACCATCTCCTTGACCCAATGAATGTCTGACAAGACTTCTCTTTGTAAACATGAACGTGCTGAGAAAGTTAATGTTTGTATTAGAGATAGACCGATATGTTTTTTTCAGGGCCGATACCAGTACCGATTATTAGTAGTCAAGGAGGCCGATATTCATTTGCAGTAAAAGTGAAAATATTGGCGTCAAAATTTTGAATAATACAAACTCCAACACTTAACTTCATTTAAATGCCTTTAAGAATATGTTTATTAAACAGTTTTCAGAATTTGCAACATGTTAAAGTTTTTTTTTATCTTAGACAATAGACATCTTTTTTTTTATTCTGCCCTCCCTAAATATCTGGTTCAGTCTGGCAGTAGGTAAACAGTTCTTCACACAGAGACTGGGCTTTGTGATTTTACCCACGATTTATTGACTCCACATGAAGCACTGTAAAACTGTGGAAAAATACAATAAAAGTTAGATATAAAGGAAAAATGCGTTGTATATTTGCACCTTTGCATTGCAATAATAAGGTTAAACATCTGCAACAACTCAACAAACTTTTGTCTTCAACAACGTTTCTTTTGAAATTCTGCAAGCTTAATGCTAATGTCTATGAGAAAACACATTGGAATGCAACCATTAGCATCAAAGTTCGGTAAACAACTTGAACAAACCTATCACAATATTAACAAAATAATGGAAAACAATATGCCACACATGTACACTCGGATACTCACAGACATGTTTCCTACACTCTTTTCCTACACTCTGTGCTCTATGTTTTAAACCTTTATAACTTGACTGATGTGTAGTTAATCAACAGGAAGGTGATAAGGGTACTGCCTTTAGCCAAAATTCACTCACACACACACACTTATCCTAATTAATAAGTAATAAAGAAATACACTTAAAAACAGAAACAAGCCAAGGTTGTCTAACAAGGCACAGTTTTAAAATTCTAACAAGTGCAGGGAGCTCCCAGGCTAAGCAGCATGTCTTAAAAAGTTAAATGAAAACTTAAACAAATAAATAGCTTCCTAAAGTTCTGCTGATTGGCTGTGCCGTGGCTATGTGTGTAACCAATCAGATGGTGCTGCGAATGGGACAATGCTGGAGACAAAGTAGTGACTGCAGACAGAGAGGAGCAGGTGCATCAGGGCCAAAATAACCCAGTTTTAAATTGATCTCTTATTGGCCTCTTTGATCGATCACTTACATGCATCAAAATGCCGAATATTAGTGCTGATAATCGGCCCGGCCGATAATCGGTCTATCCCTTATATATATATATATACACACACATATATGTGTATATATATATATATGTGTGTGTGTGTGTTGGGTGGTTTGTGGTGGTGATTTAAATGAAGTTATGAACCATAGTATGGATACATCGAGTCAGAAAAGAACTAAAATGCAGTTAACAAGATTTTTAAATGTATCACTAGAAGAGATGGGGATGACGGACATATGGCAGGCCTACATCACTTAGAAAAAGACTTCACACATTACTCAGCACCTCATAAAGTCCATTCAAGGATAGACTATTTTTTAATGAATGTAAGTGACAAGTACAGAGTGAAGGAATGTAGGATAGGAGGGGCAGATGTGTCAGACCACAATCCACTTTATTTAAAAATATGCCTAAGTTACAGGAAACGAAATACTGTATGGCGACTGAATGTGGGAATATTGAACAATGAACAACAAAAAGAGAAGGTAAAAGCAAAAAAAAAGTATATATATATATATATAAGAGAATAACAATGGAGCAGTAGATCAGACAATAATGTGGGATGCAATGAAGGTAGTCATAAGGGGAAAACTGAGCTGAAACTGCATACCAAAAAAAAGTTAAATTAGAGACATATAGAACAAATACAGAGAGACTGAGGGAATTAGAGCAGGGTTATCAGAAAACAAATGATTCAAAGATATATCAAGAAATCAAGATCGTAAAAACAAAGATAAATAACATATTATTAGAAGAGGTAGAAAAAAGGAACATATTCCTGAAACAAAATTATTATGAAGCAGGCTCAAGGGCAACTAAATTGTTAGCAAAGCGTATACGTAAACAACAGGTATTTAATAATATACATAAAATCAGAGACCCTCATACAAGTGAATTAACAGATAAACCAGAGACTATAGAGGAAATCTTTCGGGGATACTATGAGGAACTATATACACAACCTGCATTCGCACTTGAGAGGGAAATGAGAGACTTTTTAAATTCATTGGATTTACCATCAATTGGCTATATACAAAATGAGACACTAACAGCCGATATTACAATAGAGGAGGTGACAGATGCAATAAATACATTAAAGAATAATAAATCTCCAGGTAGTGATGGATACCCTGCAGAGTGGTATAAGATGTTCAGGGAAGAGCTGACGCCACTACTCTTGACTTCTTTCAATTGGACACTCCACAACAACAAAATGCCTCCATCATGGGCTGAAGCCATCATCTCAGTCATTCCAAAACCAGGAAGAGATAAGGAACAATGTGGGAATTATAGACCAATCTCACTGTTAAATGTGGACTATAAAATATATACAACAATTATTTCTAAACGACTAAATACCTTTATAGCACAACTGATAGAGGAAGATCAAACAGGATTCATAAGAGGACGTCAAACGCATGATAATATTAGAAGAACCCTGCATATTGTAGATCAAGCACAAAAGAAAAAACAAAGTACTATATTAGTAAGTATAGATGCAGAAAAAGCATTCGATTTAGTAAACTGTGAATTCTTATATAATGTATTAGAAAAATTTGGATTCAGTAGTAAGTCAATACAGTGCATAAAGACATTATACTGCCATCCCACTGCGAGACTTAAAATAAATGGAAACCTGACTGACAAATTCAGTATACAGAGATCAACTAGGCAGGGATGTTGCTTATCACCTACCCTATTTGCCCTCTTCATAGAGCCTCTGGCACAAGCAGTAAGACAAAATGAAGAAATTAAAGGAGTTATAGTAAATGGCAAGGAGCATAAAATAGGACTTTTTGCAGATGATGTCGTAACCTTCCTTGAACAACCAAATAAATCACTACCTGTATTGATGAATCTTTTAGAAAAGTATGGTTATCTCTCGGGATATAAAATTAATGTCTCAAAAACACAAATTTTAGCACTTAATTATACCCCATCAAAAGAGATTCGGGAATCATTTCACTTCAGTTGGAATATAAAGAAAATTAAATATCTGGGGGTCATCATCACTAAAGGATTATCCAAACTTTATAAAGCAAATTATAATAAGATAAGCCAAGAGATACAAAAAGACACTGAAAGATGGTCTACTTTACCTCTAGATCTCAACTCAAGAATCGAGACCATCAAAATGAATGTCCAACCAAGACTTCTTTATTTATTTCAGTCCTTACCAATAGAAATTCCCCAAATGCAATTTGTGACCTGGGACAAGATAATATCAAGATTTATATGGGGAGGCAAAAAACCTAGAGTTAAGTATGAAACTCTCCAGCTACCAAAAGATAAAGGGGGTATGGGTCTCCCAAAACTGAAAGAATACTTTTATGCAGCTCAGTTAAGGTATATTATATGCTGGTGTGCACCAGATTATACAGCTAAGTGGAAAGATATGGAGAAAGAGTTTGGAGAATACCCAATCCAGAGCATTATTGGAGATGAAGACACATACAAAAAGATTAAAAATCACATGGATTCAGTAACAGTGTTTACAATGGAATTATGGTTCAAAGCACTAAAAAACTATAGGATAAAGAAAGAAACAAATGTCCTTAAATGGGTAGCATTCGACAGTAATTTTAAACCAGCAGTGTATGATAAAGGATTCAAACGGTGGGTAAAAAAGGGAGTCACAGCATGGTACACTTTACAGAAGGATGGGGAGCTGGGGAGTTTCCAGAATATGAAAGAAAAATATGATTTAGATAAACACGAGTTCTACAGGTACCTACAATTAAGAGATTATTACAATAAGGAAATCAGGATGGATCCCTCTATGGAAGTGAATGGTGTGATTCAAATGATAAAAAACTCCTATAATGGAATAAAAATTAAAATCATATCTGCCTTATACCAAAAATTGATGATGAATAAGCACTCAACTAAGTATATAAAAGAAAAATGGGAATCCGAATTTAATGGTAAAATCTCAGATGAGGATTGGCAAGATATATATATGGAAAACTCATCAGACATCCACCAATTCGCGGATATGGAGGGAATTTTCCTGGAAAAATTTGATTCATTTTTTTATCACACCCAAGGTCAAGAACAAGTATAAGGGCACGGACTTACCATGTTGGAGAAAATGCGGAGTGGAAAATGCAGACCACTCACACATATTTTGGAAATACCATAAAATACAGAACTTTTGGAGACTTGTACACGGTTCTATACAAAAGATACTGGCGTATGATATTTCTATGAGCTACATGGTACTATACCTCTGTAATTTTAATTCTACCAGAGAGACAATAAGAATAAGGGACAGATATTTGATCAAAATACTGTTGATAGCCAGTAAAAAAGCTATTACGAGGAAATGGGGTAAGGTTGATCCTCCTTGTCAAGACCAGTGGATTGGAATAATAGAAGAAATCTACACGATGGAAAAACTGACACATCGCTTGAGATTACAACAAACACAGCTGGAAGAAAAGTGGGAGAAATGGAAATTATTCAAAGCCAAAAACAGCGACGAAGACTGCAGGCAGAACTAGTTTATCGAAATGAAGTCAATATGATAAAGGATGAAGTGCTGGAAATATGGCTCCCAAACAAATACTATTTTTATTTTGTATCGTCTGGATTATGGGATGTTCGTGATTTTTGTTTGTATAAGTTCATAATGTAATAAATGAATGATCAATAAAAAATAAGTGTTAAAAAAAAAAAAATTCTGTCTGTATGACCTAAGACCCGCAGGATTGAATGTTATCAAAGGTCCATGCGAAAGCTTTTACTGTATTCCTGTGGCACAGCTTCGAAATTCAATGTTTCACCATAAAACAGGACCTTGTCTTAACTTTGGTGTACATTGTCCAATCTACCCGAAACTTTATAGGTTTAGTATGGGTTCTGCCTGAATCATCTGTCTGACAATATTCACTCACTGTGGTAGTGCCACCTTGTGGCTATGGGAAGTAAAGTTCATTTATATTTTTACAAGCTAATTTTCCTTCAGTGTGCTAATGTGTCTCAGCATCGCCCCCTGCAATATTTCTAATCATGCAGCCCTTGCACTGCAACTATGAAATTAGGCAGACATTTCTATCATATAGAGCCCCACAGATCAGCCTCTAAGACCCATACACTAAACCCAATAGGAAATCAGCCATTTTGAATTCTGTCTTCATTTTTGGCAATTTCCACAGCTTGTTCTTTTGAGAATTCATCCAACAGGATTGATCTGATCAGATCCAAATTTGTATTTGTATCCACCATCATTGGTTTAATTTCTACCTTTGTAGTTTTTTTGTATCACTGTTTCTGTGCATCTCTGTCCCTAGGAACCCTTCTCGTTCTCTTATTCTCTCTTGCCCTCTGTCTCTCACTCTCATTCCTTCTCTCTCTCTCTCCCCCTCTTCTTCCTCTCTCCTTCCCGCTCAGTATCTATTTCTCACCCTACCTCTTTCTTCCTGTTGCTCTCTTGCTCTTTCTCCCCTTGCCCCTCTGGTCCATTCACAAGACCGTTCACCTCTTAGCCTGGATCATTACCTCTGTTTTCTGCCTTTTAAAAAGAAGTTTTTCATTGCTTATGTCGCCAGGTGCTTGCTCATGTTGGAACTGCCTTAAGTTGTTGTACCTTCTAAAACTGAATTTGAGTGTGGTCTACACCTACTCTGCATGTTAGGTGTCTTGAGACAACATTTGTTGTGATTTGGTGCTATATAAATAAATTTAGACTTTAGACTTAGGGCTCTAATTTCGTGGCACAGCGCAGGGTGGCGCAGGGTGGTGGAGCATGGCGCACCCCGCGCAGTGGTAATTTCATCCGATGCACCACCGTGCGCCGCCAATTTGGTAATTTTGTAGACCAGGCTGTGCCGAGATAGGCATAGCGGCGCACCAGGGGGAGGAGTCGACAGATTCAGCTTGGCTCAGTGACAATTTTGTGACAAAACAGTGCACCGAAGGTGTGCTGAAAGCCCGCCAGCTCTGACCAGGTCTATTCTCTATTCTATAGGCGAAGCGTGCCCGCCGTAGTGGTAATTTGGTTGACAGTGCGCACACGTCACCAAAACCTCACAGGCAGGTTTCCAGAGTGTCAGGCACATTTCAATGCAATAAACAATTACATCAACCACTATTTAATGTAACCGTCTGAACCAGCATATACATTTGTATTAACTGTCCCATCACAACTGATGTCAGATCAATGACATTTGTTACGCATAATGGAAACTCAACCTGACGGCAACAGGAAGTGTGATGCAAACTGACGAGTTCACATCTCTCAGCCAACCACAAACAGCCACGGCATCCGTTACGGAGTATATATTCGGCTTCTCTCATCTCATGAAATTCAAAAGTAAAGAAAAAAGAGAGAGACGCTCGCTGAATAAATGTAAGTCAGTCGGTGTCTTAAGGATTTACCTGTGATTGCCCAT